>JAPYYZ010003341.1:0-14463 GCA_030522705.1 Eretmocerus eremicus | reverse complement strand
TGAAAGACAAATGACTTATCGGACGTACTTTAACCGCCCGGTAAGTTATCCGCCGGTTAACAAACGCGACGATAGCGCCACTCTGGTGAAAGAGGGCCTGAGTCGCAGTCGAGCGCGTGAGCTACTCATCTAGAGAGCCGACACACTTTCGCTTATCCTTAAGAGGCCGAATGGGATCATGATAATACAATGCAGTACAGTGGATAGGTCTACTCGTTTCGTTATCGCCCAAAAATTGAACGTTTTCTAATACTGCGGCCAGATCAGCTCACATTCTCGATGTCATTTGCAGATGCCGAGCTATTAGGGCAACACCGGCGAACTAATTCAGGGACTACGCGTGAACTAATGGGGAGATTCCTAGAGTGTGAATGTCAATTCCTCTTAAATACAGCTGAGCAAAAAATTTGGCAATCTACGTAGAACTTCCCGGGAGCTCCCGGGAAATTTCCGGGAATTCCTATGAAGCTCCCGAGAAATTCTAAAGTCACAAACTTGCCCGCTGGATCACTTACCTGAGTATTGAATAACACCCACATATTAGTGCTAACTTGATTGGAACTATCGTGATAATTGCGGCGGTTAGAATGGCGTACGAAGAAAATAATAAACTCAAATGCAGAGAGCTGAGAATATAGCAATTTCTCTCACTAAGAAACTTGTATTGGATCTGGTAGATGATTACTGGTGATCTCGTGGAATTGGTTAACGAGATAAAAGCGCTGAAGATTCCAGTTGTCGTGAATAATACACTCCCTAAGAATGCGAGGCAGAGCACATAAACTGGAAGTAGAATAATTCACAATGAAAGATAATATGAATAACATCACTTTTGCATCGCGTACACCAAGAGTGTACAGAGCTAGAGGGTCAATCGAAGATAACTTTTTGTTGGCAAGTCACGGTATTATTCATGACACCGCACGCGGACGGGTAGTTTTGTGTGATGGACAGTTTGTGACACAAGCGTAGCGAGTGTTACAAGTCCTCCGCGCTGAAACTATTCGTCCGCACGGGGCGTCATAATACCGTAAAGTTATAAATATAAGGCATGGTCGAAAGTAAGGCGTGCCTAGAAAATAAGACACTCCACTATACTTTCGATGAAACATAAGGCATGTCCCGAATATAAGGCATGTCTTATAATCGAGACATTCTTGAAAAATGAAGCGTACCTCAAAAACGAGTTATATACTACGCATGGTTACGCAGGAGCAGATAGCTGATGGAGGATCTTGGAACTATAATTCTCTGAATTGGTGTCTAGCGTGGCGGGAGTTGAGTTGGTGCGAGTTCGATATTTTCAAGTAAATCTAACTCAACGGTCGGTTGATATCCTACATTGATGGATCCTGCACGGCCCAAGGAATGAAATGACCTTCGCAACACCGTAGGATGTCTATGACTGTGTCTCATCAACATAACTAGTAACTAGAATCTTGAAATGAGCCGCTTCGTCAATCGTCAAAGTGTACAGCTCTTCCCTGGGTTGCTACAAATTTACTTCGCCTATTTGGAAGAACCCCGGTTATGGAAATATACCTTGATATAACCGTGAAGTCAGCATCGTGGAGCTCGACGCAATACATTTTGAGGACGGTGAATAGGTATTGACAGTATCATGTCGTCAATTTGATTTCATTACCTGAACCTATGGTTCCTGCTAGACATCCCATCCTCAAGAATTCGTGAAGCCTTTTCCTCTCTCCTTTGTCTCTAATAGACTGCCAGACTTTTGTAGCTTTGTAGTTTAGTAGTTCGAGCTATTTATGAGAATACATTTTTAATGAACTACATACTAGTCGTACACGATCCAGTGTATTCAAATCGAATGCGGTCTGTGCACAGCCTCACCTTTGGAACATTGCTGTAATAAATTGAATAGCACACTACAAAGCACGTCTCAAGCATTATAACTAATAAATTCTCTACCACAAGGGTATGATCCTGGCTCCATGAGTCAACCAGGGAGTCTACCTGGGGAATTTTAGAAATAATGCATGTGAATGATAGTCAAGCATTCATCAGCTCGATAGCAACAATTTCGATTCACGTACGGCCGAAGCCCACGCAGATGTATATGATAGTAAGACGAATGCAGCAATTGATCTCCTCAAGATATGTGATTGGTCCTTCCCTATTCCGACTAAACTTGACAAAATATTATTCAATCTGCCATAAATATCTCTGTTCAAGTCAATTGCGTGCATTTGGAGAATTTTGCCCATTAACTGATCCATGACGCTATGCAAATTTAGGATGCAAATGCAAGTACCTTATGGTCTGCGTAGATGCTGCAATAGTTAATTCATTCTCGTCATTCATTACTGCGTTTGAGAGCATGTTCATCGATCACTTGCATCTATCTAAGGCGGACGATTTATCTTGCGGCAATTCACGGAAGGAGATAGACCTGCCGGATTCCCAACCTTTGTGGCATACAGCTGGACGGATTACTCAACGATGCAGAATAAGATCAGGAGATCTTACAATCATTGAGTTTTCATTCACATGAAGAGTCTCACGATTCGAATAGAAATTGAAATATCATTTCCGATGTCATAAGCGTACAACTTTTGAAGCTAATATCTCGGGATATCACTCCTTAATTTTTTGATACATTTCAATACGTTCATTCGGAAGTATGAATTGAGAATTCAACATCAAATGTGTATACCGGTCATTGGAGAATATCGTTATGTATTGCAAATGCGGTAACGAGGATCGGACATGTCGACAACTCTTGTCAATCCTTCAAAAACATTTTATACGCTGCCGCATGGCATGAATAAGCGACGATGAGTATATTGTGAACATCCTAATCTGTTCGGCTGGTGAGATTTTCAAGCCAAACTTGCGATCATCTTGGGAGGACCTAACTGTGGTTCCACTGATTCAAACTGAGATTTCCAACGTTCTCACCTAGTATTTTTCACGCGGTAAAATAACAGAAAACAGTCGGAGAGAACTATATGAGGGAATGCTTTTGGATCTAATGCGATCATGATATACGAGTTGGGTTCTGAAGACACTAGTGTTCGAATTCAAAAATGATTTAATCGTTTGTGAATAGCCTGAACTAGAGGCAGGGTTACTAGCCTGAACGCACATGACGGCGCGGTGTTAAACTTCGGAATAAATCAGACTTGGATCTATTTTAATCATAATTGAAAGCTCTTGCAATAGCGACAAGTTGTTCCACGAGGAGGTCACTGCTCAAGATCAGAAAACTGAAAATAAATCCTTCAAATTTGTATAAAACGTGAGATTGGAATGAAGACAGGTCATGCTCCAGTGATATTGAAGCTCCTCTTGTTTTCCATGATATTTAGATCCGAATTTCCAGTGTGAGCGAGCGTCAATAGTAAACTTTTCGCACATTCAAAGTTAAGACAAGTTGAATCCCGGAGAGATTCACTTCCAAGAGTGAGTTCCAAGTCAAAATTCAAAAACAGGAAAGTTTTTGCACACAGTCAATCAGCACTGCAAAGTAATCCAAATTGTCAAGTTCAGACAAACTGACCTCGAAAATCTATTGGATCCATAATATTGCAGTTCAAAACTTTGAGAAGTACGTTGGTCAAAGAGATTAGCAGAATGATTTCGATTTATCGTACCGTGATTAATATATCTCATATATAATCGATAAACCTGAGAGTTATCACTATGAGGAGTCGGCGGTTTCAAAATTGTTGTATGAAATGAACAGCTCGATCAAAATGATTACCCGGTTGAATAAACGTACAACTATTGAAGTGGTCCAAACAGCGGGAAAGCTGTTCAAAAAGACTATTTGGTTTGGGGACTGGATCTTTCTGCGCATGGGCAAAATTCTACAGCGCTGAGAGTATTTCAATTCACAGCCAGCACAATTTTCTGCCCGAAGAGTACTTGGAAACCTTGATTTGATGCGAGGAAACAGGAGTTTTACAGCTGTTCCAAAATGAGGAAACATCCGAAAATAAGAAAAATTTTGAGGAAAAGGATGAATATTACTCTTACCTTATATGAATGATACGCTTACGGCAATGCTAAGGTTTGTATTCGTATCTTCAAACAAGAGGTCTATTTGACCGAAATTTCTTGCATTATTCATACTCCAAGTGGTACGGGTCTGTGAAAAAACTTTGTAGAAGATTGGTCTCTTCTTGTCAGTCCAAGTTACAGTATATTTCGATCTCAATGATTATATTATCGATTTCTATCGTAGCTTGTAAAATAGATCTCAGATATATCAGAACGATGAAATTTTCATTCCAAGGTACTCTCCATTAGTTAAGATTGGATTATTTCAGAAGAAAGACTGAATCATACACGTTTTTAGATCGATAAGTTACTAGATATTTGTTTATAATAGAATCCATCCCAAAAAAGTTGTACCAGTTTTTACTAACTTAATTCACACGATTTATACGACAGTGGTATTTATATTTGGACGAATACTGGGAGGTTCTGTGCTCATGTAAGTTGGAATGTTCTTTCTAGATTATGAAACAATCAACATGTACATGATTCATTGATGACTTCCGACAATCATTGAAAATTAATGAAGATCTGTGAAAGGCTTTTGTTTATGAATCCTGTTTGGAGTTTTGCATATTCAAAGTATCTATATTTTAACTGTTGCGGCGAGTTCGATCGTGTATGAACATTTCTAAGAAACTTTATTTCTTGTTCAGTAAAGTTAACCTGCTGTCTTTGACTCCATTAAGGGCACAGAAGTCGCTGATGAAGTACTATAAGCTACATTACGGGAATTTTCAATCTTTTTTCTTGACTTGAGAAATCTTGATGGCATCAAATGGATGATTTTAACTCTGCTGAACCAGAATATACCGTTTCGTGAAAATGCTTGTATGGGTGACATACAGAAAAAAAGTAACTCTCCAGTCCAAACCGCAATGCGCATTGTTATTTTTACCCGACTAAAGGAAAGTCTCAAGCTACGCACAAAATACTTGAAGAAGTTGTTGAAAATTTTTCGAGTGGATTTTACGCGGATCTCCGATGTGAATCGCGATATCGTAGGATAACCACGTGAATCAATCATGAAATTTCACTTCAAAGTCCTTACAATGATACGAACGAAATCATCAGAAAAGATGAAGACAACGGTTGTCCGTTTTCTGTATCAACATGTTCAATATCTTCGGAAGCTCTGTCATTAATTTGATTACAGATTGCGAATGGTGTGAGTTCTATGAGGGATTGTCGGGACATTTTTAACAACTTCTACATGGCATTCCACGGTATCCACGGAAAAATTCACGAGAAATTCAAAAAAGGATTTCCACCGTAGACATTTCATATTTGATACCACAGAATTGGCTACGCTCACCAATAATATCGCTTACACAGCATACAACCGTTCAATTAGCCAAGCACTATAGAGGCTGACCCGAGGGCTGACCAGGGCAATTCAGCACACTTTCCTGACGACATTTTTTGCCTATTAATGTTTTTTTTGGGTTCGATATGTTGAGAAACGACCGAATCCCCGAGTTTTAGGCCGAGAAATTGGCCTCAGATTGGGGCTCATATCAGCGATTTTACCGAAAAACTCTGTTGAACTGTATCTTCTTTTCATCTTTTGTAACTTCTGATTACCACAACCGATTTCATTTTTCCAAAGAGCATCTGGAGACTGGTCCAAGAGTCTATCAAATGGTTGTCAACAGAAACTCTTTCAAGGTTCCCACATGGTCGCAGAGTCTAAAATACCCGAGAAGCATAATAAATTGTCCAATATCCTTTCTAACCCATTCTCGGAATTCTTCTGAAATATTTTTTCCACTCTGTCAGGTGGAAATCTATCTGGAAAAAAGTTTCAGATTTTCCACGAGGGTTTTTTGTTTGAATATGTTTTTGTTGTATGATTTTGTTTTTTGATGTTATGAAAGCCGATAAATGAGTGCTAATTATAATCTTAGATGAAAAAATAAATGTTTATTATACGATTCTGGTATTACATTGAAATTTGATAATTTGTATAATAATTGTGTTTGATCGGGTTCATTTAATCATAGGGATTTGGATGAGTCCTAATAATATTGTGATATTTAAAAAAATTATGAGAAATGTTAGATTTGCTATCCTGAAAAATGCATATAAATTTCTATGTTTATTATGGATTTTTATACAGAAGATGTACATGTTGTTGAACTGTAAATTGTGATATAAATGTGTATGAGAAGTTCTTTCAAGTTTTATATACGTAAATTTATTGCTATATAAAGTTAGATGCGAATTTAGAATGAGTATAATTTTATTATTCGAAATGTCTCAATGATTATGTCTAATTGTTAGAGATTCTTAATGAATATTTTCATGATAATATTACTGATAATATTTATTACATAAAGAATATCACAAACGTGAATTTGTTTATATTTGAGAATGTATGTATCAGTTTTGTACGGTTGGAATAGAATTTTGGTCAGTTTTGTCGAGTATGTTGAATTTGGTTTTCATTGGTGATTCGAAATTTCAATTTATTATTGTTCAGTGTCATTATTCAAGAATGGATCATTCTAGAATATGAAAAATATTCAGATTTCTTCGGATGATCTTTAGTTTGTTCTTTTATTTCAATATCTTATATTGTTCTTGAGGTTATGGTATTACAATATATCATATCAGTGAGTTATTATTTTTTTGAGTAACATATATTTATCAACGTATCGTTATGTTGATTTACGATTCAGCTTCGTTTAACTCTATTGATAGGATAATTGTACCAATGATTAATTCTGCAAGGAATTTTAGTTTCCAGTATGAAATGTCAATTTTTGATCTGTGTATCGATAATTCCTCGAAACTCAGACACTAGCTCATGTTCAGTTTGAAAGCGCTATGCAAGCTACAAAGCAATCGGAAAACGTTTCTCAATCTCCTTCAGATTCGGAAAATCAAAATAAGAATTAAGGCACCCAATCAAAGGATGCTAAAGAATCTTCCAAAGATACCAAGGCTGTGCATGTGAACCAAAAGGGTAAGAAAAAAACCTCAATCAACTTGTACTATTTGGGAAGGTACACATTTTTTCACTTTTTGCGATTATTACAAAACTACGCCCGTATCAGAGAGGAAAAAATAAATTGCTTCTCTTAGACAATGTTTTAATTGTCTTTCGGTAGACCGTATACTCCCCGAGTTCGTGAATGAGAAGCGATGCGATTCAGTGAAATTCACGACTCTCATCTGAAAATTCTATCAATAAATGACACACTAAAAATTTAATAACTTCATCTCACAAAATGATCAACGCCGTGAACAGAAAACATCAAAAGCTGTTTTCCATGTTTTCCATTCCAAAAAATTGGATAGTTAGCTTCTGAAAACTATGGTCAATTGCTTCATTAAATTGGAGATACTGATTTTGATTACATATCTCACTCCTGTTGTTGAATTGGAGATATGTCTCACCGGGAGATCAGGGTTTTACTCCTAATCAACGAATTCTCCCAACAGTTTGGTAAAATTTTCAAAGTGACCTTCCACGCCGTCACAACAGCCTCAGGAGAATGTGACGATTCGTATGATCATCACTCATTTCGCTGTGTTGGAATCTGGAGACCGATTTCGGTCTCTCACTGTAAATAAAATTTCTGATTAGAAATGTTGTATTCTCTACGAATATAGACATTTGCAAATTCTCTGGAGCGAGTCTTACACAGTCGCCTGCTGTACAAGAGGCCGTTCTTCCGTCGTCGCTGCAGGTACAGCTGTTGCAGTCTTGTTTGAAAATCTCTCCAGGCTGACATCTGAATTCTTGCAAAGCGAGAGAATTCATTAATATTTTCAAAACGCAGCAGCTGCCTCGAGCTTGGGTGATAAATACCCTCGATCGAGTCTGAGAACACACCTTGGTCAACTTTGGGACACTTCAAGAGAGTGCAAGAGGCGCCCTCCCCATCTAGTCCACAAATGCAGGTGTTGCAGTCGCGCTTGAAGACCTTGCCCGGTTCGCACGTGAACTGCATGTCCTTTACTTCGCTACTCTCGGCTTCTTCCTTTTTGGGATTGGTCTCGGTCGTAGTGTCGCGCGGGCCTGAATAACAAAAATTTTGCCATTCATCTAAATTCACGCAATCGACACAACGGATAAAGGTATCGAGTAATCTATCTCACCATCTCGAGGTGGGGGCTTGCACCAAGGTAGCAGAGTACAAGTGGCGCTCTTTCCATCCCTGCTGCAAATGCAATTGTGACAGTCTCGCCTGAACATCTTGCCTGGATCGCAGCGAAACCTCTCCTCCTCTTCGAGAGATAAATTATTAGCTGGACCAACTGGTCATATTCATCTCGTTTGTTAACTAATTTATTTTGATATCAGGCCGCCTTTTCGGCTATCAAAACATGTTTTCAACGATGAAAAACGACACAAAAGGCAAAATTTGTAAAAATCTATTTCTTTTCTCTCGCGAATGGATACTTAGAGTATTTGCGACCCAACATATCTTTTGTATTAGCAGAGGAATTCCAGGATTCATTCGAATTTCTCTAATACATCCAAAGAAAATCATCACGAAGTATTGGAAATTAATATGATTCGAGGAACCTGACGAAAGTTGCTGCAACAAGTATACTTGTTTTGTTCTGAAAGGTTGATGGAATAGCTTGCGAATTATCGAGCGAATGCCGTTTATGGGAGCCAGCGTTTCGCCTGTCAAAAATACACAGGCCTCTTCGGGGCAATTACAATCGAGCCACGTAAGTGACGGTAAAATTTTCATGTATCCGACAGATAAATATAGAGGAAGAATAGAGAATAAAAATCACCCGCTCGATAATTCACAAGCTACTCCATCAACCCTTCGAGTATACCTGTTTTGGTGTTATCAGGGCAAGGAGCCGCGGTGCAAGTGGCACCCCTGCCATTGTCGTTGCAGAAGCAGTAGTTGCAGCCTTGCTTGAATGTTGCTCTTGGTTGGCACAAAAAGTTCTTTGGGATCTCCGGCTTTGCGCTCGTGGTGATACCTTTCATAAGACGATTATGAGTGACAAGTATGCGTTACGAGATTTTATGTTTTGTTTGCGTGGATTTCATTGACTAACGACATGGGATATTGCCTCGGTTTAATAAAATAAGATGTTGAATCGAGATCATGCTGGATCTATGAGACATAGTTGGGTTCCTAGATTGCCTAATCTTATAGTTACCGATATCGTTACTCAATTTTTCCAGAAAATAGTTTTTTATTGGACTAACCTGATTCACATTGTAGCACTGAACACCTCGCACTTTTTCCATCCGGACTGCATTGACAGAAGCTGCAATGGTATTTGAACGTTTCCCCCGCCTTACAAGTGAATGGGTCGTCCGCTATCACACTGAATATTGTTGACCATCCTTTGACGCAAGAGATTATTTTTCAACAGTATGTCATAATAACCTATTGAACATCGGTATGGGGTTCCATAATTTTCAATTCACATAGTCGAATCAAGTATACTCAACTTGCATATAGCTGAGCCATTTTTGTGATAACTTTCGTTCACTTTGATATTTTTCCACGCACCGTGCCTCATTTTGAATCTCATCTCAAAATCTATAAAACGGGTAAGAGCACGTCCAAATTGATCGAACGGGTTATCTCAAATCCACGAAAAAAAAGCATTTTTCGCGAGTTTGTCAGGGTGTGTACCAAAGTTGTCTATAGTGTATGAATTATTGAAATAGGTGGCGGATCAGCTCAAAAGAGTCCATTTCGAATCCAAAATCGAGTAGCTATCGGACAGATGTTCAAAAGTCATTTATTGGGGAATCGAATGAGTAAGAGATTGAGACGATTGGTTGAGAGGAACATATCAAGGTCGAGTTCCACTAAGAAAACCTTTTGTGCGAAATCTTTCAATAGCCGTGAAAATTACTAACAAAATATCATATGATCCAATGTGGAAAACACATTTTACACAATGGATGATAAGTACTACTTTATATTTTGCTACTTGGAAATGCGTTCTTTCACCGATCGACGCCTTCGTAGGTCGGTGAAAAAACCCGTTTTCAACGTAGCAAGGTATAAAAACACATTGTCGTTCTGAATAGCGCCATTCACAGCCTTTAGCTCGGTCTTTAGTGATTCCAAATTATTTTACACATCATGTTTCATCATACTGAACGAGATTTGGATGAGCAGTAAGATATTAATATGCGCACACTCAGAATAACGTGTGCAATGTACATAGGCAATTTTAGTACCCCCTCCCCCACTTTAATCAACTGGATTCCGTGTCTTGCTTATAAAAATGGCCCAGATCCAGAATTTAGGATTGAAAGGGAAAGATTTTGAAATGCTCATTTTTAGAGGAGTCAAATAACCGTTGCCTAGAACCGTTGAGATTGATCGAGCCAAACATCGTTGACAGCTCAGTAAAAATGAATTCTTAGCCGTGCAACTGCAAGAAATGTAACAAACCACTTATGCCAACGTAGCAAACGCAAAACTCGTTCCGAATCAGCTCAAGCCATTGAGTTCCTCTATTTTTAACATAACAAGTATGAAAAAAATCCGCGGTATGGGCAGGGCTTACGCGTTTTAGAGATCAGCATGTATAGAAAAGTTGTGAACACTAGCCAATTTGGGTAAACTTACGTTATTTCATCATCTTAGAAGGAGTGTATTTACTATTTTGAGAATTGTTGTGGCTGACGGCGAAAGATGAAGAATTTTTGCTCGCGAAGTAGTTGAGACTCACCAGTAATGCAGAATAAGGCAAACGGAAGTTGTACAATTGGAACCATGATTGTCTCTTCAATTGTAAAGAAGTCATAGGGAGGGTATTAAAATCGATAAACGGGTACTGGAATTTTGAAATGGGCTGCTAAAAGCAACGAATCTATTCGTTATCGGCGTTGCGAAGATCGTAAAGCGAACTTCTCTCTAGAAGCTTTTCCGATGGCATCCTACTCAAGGCTCACATCACATTGTTCCGCTCGCAGAATAGACTTATATTGTAGCTGTATACTTTACGATGAGATCGAAATTGCGTCCTCTATTCACTCGAGTATTATTCAATGACTGAAGATCAACAGTTGGCAGTTTTGGGCGAAATATTCAGTATTTGCGTTATTCCTATCTTGCGATCAATTCTTGATGTTTTCAGATTTGTCAACATTTGTTCCTTCAGTGGGGTTATTCTTCTTTCTCACCACAAAACCACTCCATGGTATTGAACATAGTCATATACTTCCTCGACATAACTCAGCTAACGTAACGGACAGATTCTAACTGAAATGTAGCTATTTTTGCTGATTTTCTGCACAATTCAGTCGAAAAACTTGATATCGAGTCAGCCGGCTGAAATGTCTGATTTTCAGCTAGAAACCGTCTATATTAGCTGGTTCATATTGACCGAAGATAGATCAGCGTAGATGACATTATTTCTCCATCACTTTCGCTTTTTAAAGATATTTCATAGGGAAAAAACTCGAAAATGCGTTTTTTTTCACGAATGAGACCCGGCGAGGAGGCGTGAAAAAACGCGTTTTCCGGACTTGTTTCTATAAAAATCTAACTTGACGGGTATGACTACTCTTATCCCCTGATTTTCCATTCACCCAATAAAGATTCTTTGGCTACACAATTGAAAATTTTATTATATTTTCAAAATATATTCTTAAACTTGTCTAGAGCTTCTTTTGAGCCAGGATTGGTCACATGAACTCAAGCTTTTAACAAATTAATACCCTGCTGAAAGAGATTTATTAAATTTTTTCTCACAAAGTATAATCAAAATAATTTCTTCAGTGAACACATAATCAAGGCAGTACAATTAGCACTCACTTGATTCCAAGCTATGACTACGATCGCCGATTAGATATTTCGTCTGAATACTGTTATGTCCTAAGGGTCCTTGACCTCCCCCGCCAACGAGATCCTGCCTGGCCGGAATTACGGAAGCGATTGGCTAAATGAATTCACGACTAGAGATATCTGGAGCAGCTACTACTTTATTTAGAGCGGAATAGTATCTCAGTGGAAAGAGAATCATAAAATGATCTGAAGCTACTGTAATTTCACGAATACTAGTGATTCTTACAAAATGACGAGGTATATCATAAGGTCCAATATTTCTGTTCAATATTTCTGTTCACAAAACAAAAGAAGAGTCGACTGATGTGATCTATGCGGTGGCCTTTGAGGATTATAATCATCATAAAAATAATTATTTTTCAAAATTAGATGGAGCTCACTCTCAGACTGGACATGGAGGCTGAGATCGGATGCTGCACTATCTGAAAAATAAGTGCAGAATCCCCAAAGGAGCGGTTGAAATTTTTGTGCTGTGAATCTTGGATCCGAAGGAAAAGCTCAGTTAAGAAAGGTGTTGTAGTGAAACAAAAAGTGTCACACGGATTTGATGCTAGAGTTCAAATAGATCCCGTAGATCTACAGTCTTGTGCTGATGGAGAGTTTAAGTATTCGCTGGTTGTCCAAGACCGTGCTACTAAATTTGTTCATCTACGTCTGTTAAAGTCTAAGCATGCAGCTTGTCTAGCTTAAGAGTTGTACAAAATTTCGTTCGGGTTTGGTGTCCTGCTTATTCTTCAAAGTGACAATGGCAAAGAATTTGTTGCTGCCATGATAAACGCGCTTTTAGCTCTATGGCCACAGTGCAAAATAATACACGGCCGACCTCGATATCCACAATCCTGTGGAAGTCGATTCTCTGTGGAAGTATAGTTCCAGGTGCATCTCTCATCGATGCATCTCTCATTTGCTCTCACGGCATTTACGAGAGAGATTTAAGAAGAACTCAGAATGATTGTTTTGAGAGACAGAAAGCAACAGCTGCAAAAATAATATCGTTTTCTACGGATATGTTTCCACCACTGACGATAGGTGATTCTATCAGTCTCACCGTCCCTCAAGTTGATCGAGGCCCACTCGATTTCAGTCGCATCGTTGGAACCATCACGGACTACCAAAATGGAGTGTACCAGATTTCGACAAAGGATGGTCTGATAAAAGGATGGTTACCCAAATCCGGAATCCAAAAAGCTGATATACACTCCATATCAACGGACATCGTGTGCAAAGACAATTTACTGACTCTGCGAAAAGCAGCGTCGCTTCAATCAATCACAGGTGGGCAAGGGATGAAAAAGTGTAATTGCAAAGCAGCGAAAAATCAGTGTGGGACATGTCATTATAGCTGCTTCAAGAACAAGATGAGATGTGTCTCTCGTAATCATAAATCAGGTACATGCTCGAATAAATGAGCTTGTACCTGATTCATCTATACTTTTCTACTTTCATGAAGTTTGACGAATCGATCCTCGAGGACTCAACTAAATGTACGCAATAAATAAATGAAAGATTCATGGTTTAGTAATGGCAAATATTGCGTCCTCTCAATTTTATTTTATAGAATAATACTAATAGATCTTCATATCTCCTTGCTCGATAGCGAGCTTCTGCATTTGATGTGAGTAAACATCAGCGCATTCGCCTGTTTCTCACTTTGCCCGAGCGTGCCGCTTGGGCATTGTAGACAATGCCTAGGCAATGTGAGAAATGACTGGCTTGAACGCAGGCAAAGTAGCGAATCGATCCCTTCGCGTAAGCATTTCCTACTTTGCCGGGCATACTCTACAACGCCTAGGAATCATCCGCAATTCCGGATTCTCAACTTTGCCCACGACGTATAGACAGCGTAGAGCTTCTTCTCAGGCTTACTTTCGGGAGGGCTTACTTCCGGGGAAGGTCATACCATGCAAAAAACACAGTTGTGTTCCATTTATTCGTATTCCATTCCATTAATTCATGTGTGAATGTGTTCGATCTTGGAGATGAGGGGCAGAAAGAAGCGCGAGATGGAACTTGCAAAGAGGGGATACAGCGTCATGGGGCAGCACCAGCACTACTCGCGGAATATTTGCTGCGAGGAATGAGAGTAAGAGTGCTGGCTTGTAAAGAATGGAATGGTGTGATCCAAATGTAGGAAAATCATCCTTTTAATATCTAGCATTGTGAAGCCATTGGAATGATGGATGACATGAAAAGATATATAGGAAGATCATAATTCAGGAAACTTTTAAAAAATGGAAAAATGAAAATTTAGAAATTTATAATTTTTTCATAGAAGACGGAGGGTTGTTACAATTTTTTGAGAATGGCTTCAGGGTTAGGAGGTCAAAATGGCTCAGGTATGATTTTTTCAGGTTCTTAAAGGGACATTGAAAGGAAACAGAAGAATGTAAAGGATTTACGGATTCCTAATTTTTTCAAATAAAATGAAAGGTGATGGCATTTCTTGAGAATGGTTTCGGATTCAGGGGATGAGAATGAGTCGGAAGTAATTTTTTAGATTTTTGAAGCAAGATTCGAAGAAGTTAGGGTAATTGAATTGATAAAACGTCAATTCTCTAAATTTTTCAGCTATAAAATTGCCCGCCTTTGAAAATTCGTGAATGAAAGGTATTAAAGATTGAGAGCTGGAAACGGACTAGCCTAA
>JAPYYZ010003340.1:0-12337 GCA_030522705.1 Eretmocerus eremicus | reverse complement strand
TTCTTCCTACTTTTACCCATAGAACGTGTCACCAAAGTTTCAGAAAAATCCGTGACCCGCGACCCAAAAGTGCGCGAAACTTTATGGAATGACTCATATTCATTCATACTCCTGGAGACATCGAATGCATTCAATGAAAGTCGTGGAGTTTGATCCGTCATAGCTTTGAAGACCATCATTGCGAGTATTGCTAAGGAATGAGTGAAGCAAAGTAAATAGTTTCATTTTCCTCATTCATTTTTCTTAGAATTGAAATGCAACGTCCGCGCGTAGTTGGATTTTTCACAGTCCTCTAGAGCTATGGATTAACAGCTAAAGCAATCAGGAGAATAAATTCTTTGTGTCGAAAGGTTCATCAGCGGAACATCACTGTGACACATAATGAAAATGAAAAGTGCCTGCACTCGAGCTATTGTCAATGAGGCTAAAACATTCCCAAACTGTTTGATTCGATGTAACGAACATTTATAAACACAATTATGTGAAACTCATCAAACCTTGAATCTTGAGAAATTGAGAAATACAAATGAGTTATTATATTTACAGTGCAAGCAAATTGATTCTTTCGTCCACGTATCGACAGCGTATTGCCACTGCGAGGAACCTGTGCTGGAAGAGAAGTACTACCCATGCGGCGAATCACCCGAGGAGATTATGGAAATCGTTAATGAAATTCCCGAAGCAAAGCTGGAAATATTGACACCCAAGATTCTCGGTGGTCAGCCCAACACTTACGCTTTCACAAAAGGCCTGAGCGAGGAGCTCGTTTACAAGAGCGGTTTGTCCGCAGGAGTCGCCCGGCCATCGATCGGTAAGACAGAAAATCGCTCTGTTAGCTGACTTCTATTCTTCCGCACACTCGACGGAATCGGTATTCGCTTTTGACGCTCAAATAATTTTTGCCTCCTTTTGTATCGAAAAATTTTCCGTAGAAGTTATTGAGTGTAACATCGATTTGAGATTTTGGACGAACAATGGCTCGTCCTTGGGGTTTTTTTCAATTTTGGATAAAATAGTTTTCAATTATTTTTGATCGGGGGAGCAGAAATCACGAGATTGAAAAAGATTATTCAAGATCGTTTTGATACTTTTCTTGATGGACGTAACAGACGAGGCTCTTTTTAAAATGCTGCAGTCTAAGAATAAAATCTTTTAGAGGAGGGAACAGAATTTATAGATTTGTTATTATTATTATTTTGTTGATAAATTCTATATTGTGACTTTTTATCATGATGGCATATCTCACTATCTTTTGAGACACACTGTCGGCAAAGTAAGAAAGGAAATCCATTTCCATGATCATTATACGAGATCTGACAAGAGATGGATGTAACGGGCACAAAGTGAGTGTAATGCTTCGCGCGTCAATAAATCGATTCATTTTATGAAAAGAAGCCTGGGACATACATTTTCATTGGAAAAACCAGGATTTTATTCCTTTTAGAAGTAGAAGACCTTGTTTTTTTTTCCCGGAGACAGCTCTTAATCAAAACAGCATCGCTGCATGCACACTTTTCTGTACATCAAATCACTAACAGAGATTTACACAAAACCGCGTATCAAATTGAAGACCTTGCGCAATTTCATTGTATTTTTATCTAGTCATAGGTTCGTATAAGGAACCCGACTATGGCTGGGTTGACAACACAAACGGACCCACGGGTCTGATGATTGGAGCCGGCAAGGGTGTGATTCGATCGATGCTTTGTGATGGATCTCACCGACTCGACGTTATACCCTGCGACATGGCTGTGAACGCGACCGTCGCCTTGGCTTGTAAAGTTGGATTACAGAGGCCCAAGACTCCCATTTTTGTCAATCTCACCGAAAGTGGTGAGAACGCCATAACTTGGGAATACGCTATCGAAACTGGCAAGAAGCACATAATCGCACACCCATTCTCAGGTAAATTTCATGACCTTATCAGTGAGCTTGATCAGCTTTCAAGTCGATGATTATATAGCTATTGTCTCTGAATCTTATAAGGGACAAAAGTCTTTCGTACTCTTCTCGAACGCTGGATTGAACGAAAGTGATTGGATATATAAAGAATGTTGAAGTGGAGTGTATAAGCATAAGGTGTTTGAGTATTACTAATGAAGAATGGCTATTACAGGACCACTCTGGTATCCTGGTGGAGGAATTACCTCGTCGAAAGTGTTACACAGTCTCGCAGTCATCTTCCTTCATATGTTGCCGGCTTATACTCTGGACATTTTGATAATGTTGACTGGCAACAAACCTTTCCTTGTCAGGGTACAAGCCAAAGTAGCATATGGGATCAGCTTGGTGCAGTACTATACAACGAAACCGTGGTACTTTAGGTGAGATTCTTTCCTCTTTAGTTTTATCTGCTAAATATGAGATAATAAGAGATGAAATGCTTCAGTTGGGGTTGATCAAGGAAACAAAAATCTGGATTCCCTGAATTAAATTTGATGAGTCTTTCATGAGCTTGGCCATTCGTCTTTCAACATTCATTTGACCAAAGAGTTATCTTTAACGAAAGGAATTAGTTCACTCAAAATGAACCTTTCTCCACAGTTCAGTAATCTAGCAAACATCGGTAGTAAACGACTTTTGCATAATTTATTCCGAAGCCTTTCGCAGGGACTCCAGAATGTACTTTTGGCCTTCTTTGGATAACGCACCAGCTCTGAACTATGTGAGCTGGTGAAGCGTTCTAGTTTTCTCGGCCTCCTGTGTTCTTTTAAAGACATCATTGGATAACCATCAGAGTAAATACATCCGGAGATATTATATTCAAAAGCTTTAATGTCCATTCTGAAGATGATTCTGAGAAGTTTCTGGATTTTTTCTGGGAGATGATTTCTTTGAAAAAATATATCTCAGTCCAGAAATGACTTGGAACTTGTTTCAGGAACGGATAATAAGGTTCTTAACTCGTACTCTTAAATATTTTAGGCTGAGCTCAATAATTATTAGCTCAATAATTATTCTAGAAAATGCAGGAGAACAAGTAAATATGTAAAAAGTGGAAAAATTTGAGCTTCCTTCATTTGACATAGCTCAAAACTGCTGGGCCACCGGAAGAAGGCCAAACGCACATGTCAAGGTCCAATAAATAAATTTTAAAATGACCCGAGCAAAAGTCTTCTACGAGCAAGATAATGAGTCAACATTTACGAATGTAGTTGAACTCTTCACCAGTGGTGTTTACTAATTTGACACAAATGTCATTGAGACATTTGCGTAAGCTCTTCATATTTTTCATGCGAGAGAAATAAGCTTCAATTGTTATAATTCGTGGGTTGATAACAATTCAAAACGAGTGATTGGTCTGGTATCATACAGACTAGTATATCGTGTAAATTAGTTTTGCGATTTTTCTTTCATATGGAAAAGAATGCAACGTTTTTTGTTGCTTGCGTATCGCTCGTATGAGCGCTTAGATTATTCTAAGATTCTTGATGCCATCATAATTGAATTCATTCCATAGACTTCCATTCAATCAACATGAAATTTTCTTCTAAATTCTTTGACCTTGAAACATCAAACTCAAAAAATTGAGATCTTATCATTTTTCTGAACAATGCGTAAAAAATTTGTAAAGATGCTGGTGTGCTCGCAAGACACAAGTTTTCTTGAGAGTCTAAGAATTTTAGCTGAGTGAGCTTAGAAACTGCATCCATTCATTAATGATTCTCTCATCAGCTCTGCGTGAATTTCGATCATACTTGATGAAATATGATTGAAATTTACCAGCAGCTATCAGACTTTGTTACAAAGATGCTATTTGATCCTCTGTATATATATGAGAGGTTGTTGGAAGAGGTACGCGCAGCTGGTCCCTCACAAGATTGATGTAAAATATGAGTTCCGAGTTCTGGATAGGAATAGCGTGACAGTTCAGGATATAGATGAGTGCAATTCTGAATAAAATATCAAGATTCCATCATGATTTGCAGGAACGATGGATTGAAAGCTTTGCGAGAGAGCTTGTGCCCTGAGGACAAGAAGACATTCTTCATGGACATAAGGGAGATCGTCTGGGACGACTACATGCTCTCTTACATCCTGGCGACGCGAAAGTACTGCTTGAAAGAAGATCCATCGACTCTTCCAAAGGCTCGACGAGTATTTGCCTACCTCTACGTCCTCGATATAGCTGTAAAAGTCATCTTTGTCATGTTATCTGTTTGGTTCCTCTACTCATGGTTTGTACCTTTAAAGGCGACGATAGGCGCAACTCCAGAGCCGAGTTTCTTGATTTGATTCATACATTTTGTCATTCAGGCGCAATATGGTGGTATGTTCTGTTGTGATGAAGATTACATAAAAGTTGTTCCATCAATTAGATGAAGTAAAAAAAAGTTGCTATTGTCATCTGAAGTAATACATATTCACTGTGCAATTTGTACCTTATGGCAATATTGAGAACATCAAGAAATTATTAAATGGATGTTCTGTCAAGAACTGGCTGTGTGTACTTTGAGAGTTGTAAAGATATTATGATGAGACTCATATCTAATAGTATCGTTGTCAGTACTTAATTGTAAGATTCTGATCATTATCTCCTGAGTTGGCTCTCATGTGAACCATGACTGTGTGGTGATGCATAACTGTTTTACTCTAAGTCTTATAATCTTGATCTTCGTTATAATTTGTTTCAATCCAAGTTTCAGATTTTAAATCTTGACTAAAATATTTAAATAATACACAGATTATCTGATAAACCGGAGGACCTAAGCATTTTTCATTTCCCGTGATTCTCAAAACGTATTTTGGGATTAATACATGTTCATTCACTTTTGCAACGAGTATGACCTTGATTCCTTGATTAATGCTCTGCCATACTCCAAATGCCGAGACGCTCCATTATGAGTCTACCTTCAAAGTTCTTGAAGCACTTACATGGAATTTTCCAAAAATCATAGCGTGGTTATCCATCCACTCAATTCGTCATTCATGTTGGGTCTTCCACAGCGATTCTCTTTTTTGAAAGGAATGTATTGGATTAGCAACGAGTTTGTAACTTGTTAAACATCGCTCAGGGTAAGTTATCAACTTGACAATTTTCAGTTTGGCCAAAGTCTGGTACAATTCAGTTAATCCCACGAAATTTAGCTTCGAAATAGTTGCTTATGCATGCGGACCCACAAAAAATGATCGATGATGAGCTGACATCATGAAAGTCTGTTCGCCGAAGTGTTACGAAATCCTCCCGAAGCAGAGCTCTTCATACACACTTTCGTTTATATAACGCAATGATGCGATCGCACATAATAATATTTACGGGATCACGGATTCCAAATGAGAGTTTATCGAGATATAGCCGAGTCATCGTGAAAGCAATGTGCTCACAAAAAAATTCATTCCCAGATAACTGCGTATCTGTTCAAGGCGGATACATAGGAAGAGCACGCGCACCTGGAAATCCAATTCATTTTATCCGTCTGACTGAGCATCGCAGAGGCAAAATTGATGTTCTGGTGTCAACGCAATGTCTAATCCTAGTTCTCAATAACAATGACTGCTTGTGACTCCTGCGCGTTAAATGCACGTGAATTACAAAGTTCCTGGAAACTACATGGCTCGCAATGCTCCACTCAAAATTCACAAATTCGAACAGAAGTAGTTTCCAAGCTTATACGATTTCCTCGATGATTCGGCGAGAATGTTCCATATCATCAGCCTCATGAGGCTTTGTACACGCCGTTGCTTGCGTATTTTCATTCAATGGATCAAGTTCCAGGATCAGAAAAGACTCTCGAGATGAATCAAATCATGGTTGTGAAGATGAGGACTAATCAATTCATGCTGAATGAGATGATGTTCTCATTTATAAGTTGGATGAGTGGGCGATTATTTGCTCCCACAATCGATATTGCGATTGATTGCAGATTCCATCTTCTTCTCAAATTTATTATAAGTGGCGAAAGTGAAAGTACTAACGACGAAGAGAAAAACGCAGAATTTGAACATTTAGGATTGATGCTTTGAATATCAATTGCCCTCTATTCAAAATCTAACTCATTGGCTAATCACCTAACAAGATGCTAGATAGCGAGGCTTTGTCGCAGTTCAGCGATCCAAGCAGAGTATTTGGATTTTAGCAAGGAATTGACCAACAGTGTAAGTATTCACAACATTTCCATGGCGAATACTCTTCCAGAAAATGGAGAGTCTGAGATGCGAGCCAAATAAGCTCTCTGTTCTTCTCGATATCCAACCGCTCAACCAAAGGCTCTTAAATATCAATTAATCCAAACAATCTACGGCAAAATCTGAAGTTGAATATACGAGGTCATAGTGCCATCACCTCCTCCACATTTCCTCTCCGACCCTCATCATTACGATAATACCCTCGTCCCCTCCCTCGTCTTCTTGCTCATAAATGTACAAATCTTATAATTAGCCTAATGATGCCAAATCGGGTCAGCTCAGCTCTAACAGTATCAGACGCTGGCAAGTGGCTCGCTCTCCCAATCCGTGTCGAATCGGCGAATCACAATATCGCTCGGTCCACCATTTCACTTTCTACTCGCGCGCTCTTTCAGCTTCGCCCGGCTCGAATCGGTTCCCGCTAGACACACCTCTCGAGATGTATAGAAACGGAAAGGAGTCGAGGAAAAAAAAAACCGAGCGCGTGGAGAGTCATCGCGTGGGGAAATCCAGAGGACCACACAAGCTTATATATTCTAGGATGTCTGTGTGCAGGACCGGTCGCGGGCTCGCGCGTCTGGCATCTTGAAATATGTCAAAATCACCGTGTCACTCTCTCCCGCTCGGAGCATACGCGCATTGGCACAAAGTTAACCGGTCACGGAAATCGGTTGCGCCACTCCTGTATACACGGTATGAACCGCACGCAAACGCTACTTTCGACGCACGCGTGTAAGATCGGTATGGGATCGGCGAGCCTGTGAATGAACCGATCAAGCAGGGTGACTCGATTTTGCTGCTTGGGAAAATACGCGGGGCAAAGAGGACGTGTTCGCCTGCACGATATATCTGCATTCCAAGCTTGCGTCCTTATTTTGGCGCGCAGAAGAAGACGCGCGAATGTAAGAAGTGGAGGAGGTGCGGTTGTGTGTGGTATACGAGAATGCGGTGCAAGGTTGCGTTGAACTGGTTCCGAGACAGGATGAGACGCGGATTTTGGGACAAAATGATTCGGGGGGCTGGACGGGTAAATGAATTGCAAGAGCGACATGGTCAGATAACATCGGGTCTCGAGTCTGGTGGTTGAAGGTTTCGAGCCATTTTTGGAATTGGCTCGAGCGAGAATGGTATTCATCATTCGAATTGGAATTATAGGCTAACGATGCCAGAAATCGTGAACCCGGTGTTTTATTTTGGACGAGATGATCGTTATCAGTCTTCTTAAACTGCACAGTGAAGGGCCTGCGGGGAGGAAAATGCCGCATAATTATTTGATCTAGAGACGGTTTGAGTTCGCGTTAGAGTCCGCTCAGTACATCTCTGATTCTCGTCTTCGAAAAATGGTTAGTCTTAATACGAGGACCGACTGCGAGATGGTAACTTTTCACTGTACCGATGTGGCGTTGACATAAAGTCAATCATTGGTGTTACTGGTGTGATGATGATGGTGTCCTTGATGGATCGGTGGCGATCGACTAAACTGGTTGCAAGGCGTCTATGAAAATAGGAAGTAGAAGCACACGAATGTATCACAAGTTCTACAGGTCGAAATTTCCTACGTTGGTGCCACGTAATCATTAGTTTCAGATGAGTACATGCTAATACTGGTAAAGGGAGAAAAAACCATCTGGTGAATCGAAAGGAACTGTTCGGGTGCCATGGCCGATAGATTTACATTGGCGCATTCTACTTGTATATGGGCATTATCGCGGAAACTTGCAGATTCGGTCAGTTTTCCGTGGACTCGGATTTATTGCTCTCGCAATCATGAGAATTGATGCAGCAACTTTTCCGCGTAGATTTCATCTGATGTAATGATACTTTTCTGAAAAAATTGCTACAGAACATGTTGGAAATCGTTTGGTGGGAGAACAGAGTGTCCACAGAACTGACATGAAATATCCATTACATGCATAGGAGTACATGGCGCGGACCCTTACATACCCATTTCGGTCATAAAATCTATGGGAATTGGTTAGTCTAACTTGGTCCTACCACGAAAAAATATAGGTGAGCGATCATTTTCATTATATCAAAATGAGAGTCAGAAAATGAGACGAGACACAAATCGAAACTGTCTACGGGACTGACATTCATTGGGCCCTTAATCGTTCTATATAAAAAGATAGCTCCACGGATCGACCTGAAAATTAATTCCCAGTTGTATTTCAACAGAATACGCTAGAAAAAATTTCTACGAGTGGTTTCGAGCTTTTTCTGTTAGAACGCGAGGCCATTATATGGAATCTGCAATTTTCCACGATAATGCCCATATACGATCCATTTCGACTCAAAGTTTCTCATACTTGACCTCGGAGTTTCAGTAACTCCCAAGAACCACATTCTTCGTGGCGATACCTACCTTCGTTTTCTGAGTGACGTGACTAAAAGATCTTTCACTACAAGTGGTGACCCCTAAGGTCAATCAGAGTCATAATACCATCATTCACCACCTCAGATGGTGTCCTGCAACTTTCATCCGAAATCTATCTCGCTCAAAGGTCATTCATTTGCGATATGACCATGTTCGAATAGTTTTTGTACACCATAAACCCCATTCGATCTGGAAGGGGGGAGGGAAGGGGTGTCTGAGACCCCAGGAAGGAACCCTTTTGTGGTGCCAGAATCGGGCAAGGCAAAGAATTCTTCTTTCGATTGAGGGTTCGGAATTTTTCCCAGAAGTCACAAGGATTTCTCAAGGGTTAAACAGTGTTGTAAGCTTATACAAAAAGTATTGGGACGAGATGATACATGCTACATTTAACTGGATGCGCCATTCTGAATTTTGACTCCGGATCCGGATTCAACACTATAGAATAGAAATTACTCAACAACATTTCACGAAACTCTGCCAGATTAATTATTTGTGTCCCAGAAAAAGGTCAAACACTGATGCTCTTTGACCGTACCCTCTGATCTTTGATATGAGTACTCCATAACTCCCCAATTTGCGTGCAAATCGGTGCTCTAGAGCAGAAAACCCTATCTCAATTCTTGAGAAAATAAGAAGCCGTATCTCATTTCTGAGAGAATACAAAGCACTATCTTATTTTCGAGGAAATAAAAGCTCTATATGATTTTTGAGAGAATAAAGAGCCCCATCTCATGCTTTGGAAAATGAAAAGCTTCACCTCATTTTTGAGAAAATATCAAGTCCTGTCTCAAAATTCTTGAAGAAAAGCCCTATTTCAAATATTTTGAATAAAGAAGCCCTATCTCGGGACTCTGACGTGAGAAGTCGTGCGCCAAAATGTTTGAGAATGAGGGCCATGTGACTCTGGAAAGAGTCTGAAGATGGACGAAACTCTTTCCTGAGTCACATGACCCTCATTTTCAAACATTTTGGCGGACGATTTCTCACGTCAGATCTCCGAGATAGGGCCTATTTATTCAAGATATTTGATATGAGGCTTTTCTACTCAAACACTTCGAGATGCCGCTTTTTATTATCTCAAGCGTGATATGAGGCTTTTTATTCTCTCAAAAATGAGAGAGGGCTCTTTATTTTCTCAAGAATTGCGATGGGGTGTTTTTGCTCTCGAGCGTCGAAGTGAACACTTACATATTGGAATATAACAAATTATGGATGTGCGAGTGGTTTGAAACACTAGAAACAAAGAAAAAATATTACTATCGATTCGTCAACGAGGCGGTTTATGGCGCTTTTTCCACACTGTGGGAAGCGTCGCATCACTTGGGAAGGCCTCCTTCCTGAAATCATCATGTCTCGGATCCAAACTATTGAAATGGAACGTTTCCCCGCTTTGGGAAAGTTCACAGTGTTCAAAACTGTAACTTACAGTCGCCATGCTATTTTATATGTCACTGTAACGTTACAGGTGTAAATCTCATCAACTTTTTCAGAGGGAATATCATCTCATATTGGGTCTCAGAATGAGCTTCAAAAAAAGGTAAAGTAAATCAGAGATTGGCTCGAAAAGTAGCCCCCAAAAGTAAGACCCCTTTTTGGACGAGTGAAAATGATTTTTCTGTAAATCTAAGACAGCTCGTTTTGACTCAACCAGGATTAGACGTAGTTGAGCACATCTTGAAGGTTTTGAAACGAAGGAACACCGTTGGAAAATGATGAGATGTAAAGTTAGAGGCTCCGGAAGCTTTGTGTGGCCATAATGAGTACACATACCTCACATCAATCGGCAGGCTATATATTGAATCTGACGAGAATGAATAAGTTGGTGAGAATTTCGCCATTTCAACTTCAGTATTATAACGCGGTCTTGGGGTTTTCATGGTGAAAAATCATAATTGTATTATGCTCCATCACCCCATTTAGCTTATGAGCGACGATTTGTCAACATATACTATACTGTTCCGCGATCAAACTTCAACCGCAACGAGTCAGTCGAGTCTATCAAAGCCCATGCGTCGAATATCATCTCATCGACCCAACACCTTGCCATGCTTCGGACACGATGACCATCTCCCGAATGTTCCAAATCGCAATAAAATTCCGATATAAAGAGACGCGCATCTCTCATCAGCGTATGAACACGATTGATATCAACTGCAAGCAATCGACCACAAATGAAAATTCGGCACGCAGAGCAATGCGTATCTCCGATTGCAGTGAAGATACGCTCTCTGCGCTTAAATTGAGCGCAACCGGTTCGATACGAGTTCTCGCGTCGTATACACCGCGGGAGGCGCGCGGCTCGAATTTTCGGAGGTGGGCTCTGCCCGGCGAAGGTGGGGGACAGAATTATTAGGATGATAGCTGAGGAAGAGGAAGGGTAGCCCCAATGTCAGAGAGTTAAATGGCAATGGGCTCTCGATAGTTTTTACGGCTCATCGGCCGAGCGAGGAGGACCGCCCGACACGTAATCCGCAGCCCGAGCGCGCGACAGTCGCTCGATAATCGTCGCGGGTGCCCATCGATCTATCGTCGATATTTGTTGTTCTGTGTGATTGGTGCCGATCGAGGATTTCCCGGTGAAAATGATACGGGCGTCGAAAAATGGCGAACCGGTGAGTCGTTTGTCCGTGATTTATTAATGTGTTTGAGGGGGGGTTTGATTGCGTTTTCGGAATCTTCTTTTGTGCATAGACTTGTGTGATCTTTATTTGTATTCAATTTTTATAAGACGCAGAGCTCGAAGAATGGAGTCGTGCTTGAATGAGCGAACTTGGAGGCTTGTGTCGACGTTGCACATCGTGGAGATGGAATAACGAATTTTTCGTGAGATCTTATTTTGCGTGTCAAGCTTCATCTGTACGAATACAAATTTTTAGACATTCCTGTGTTTCATTCAATACATTTTTGCAGTGGACTTACTGTCTGCATTTGGGGAATCGCTACTTTCGGTCAATAATATTTTCATCAAAAATTGTACGATAGCTCTTCTCAGCCTGTTTCGTCAAAAGGTTGCCCACATTTTTCTGTTTCCTAGGTCTCCCTTTTAGCTGCTTCCAGCGCTAATTGATTATGAATCGGATACCTTTCTGTTTGATTTCCGTTAATTGATCTTATTTTCGTGAAGATGCAACGAATTGCGAAAGCGCCATCATTGCGGAAGTCATCGGAAATTTTCAGATCGAATGGGAACCGATCGCGGTGTCGATTGTCAAAAGTCTATCGAATATTTTCTTTGTTATCCGTCTTCTTTTTGCTCTCGCAAAAGTCAGAGCAAGTTCATTTTTTCTTAAATAAGGGATTCCAGGACTTTTGAGTCGTCATTTGTGAAACATGAACCTTTTTCCTCGTATTTTTCGTGCTGATTACAAAGTGACACAATGAGCTGACCCCTATTTTGATTGGAAGTGTGTCCTGCTTGATGAATGTTGCATCATCCAATACAAGCAATCCCTAATGGCGTTTTTTGGGTCGTTGTTTTCTGTATTTATGGAAATCCAAAGGCCCATAAACTTTGCGTCTCTCTCTTCCATTTTCCTCCATATGTAAATGAGAATAGTTCTTTTTCATTGCCTTTATGGGGCCATAAACATATTGATTCATAGAGGCGAGAGATTTCGTTTTGCAATGAATACTTTACAGGATTCAGACAGGATGACCATTTTTAAGATTTCGCGGACTCAGTTTTTGCTGTTGCAATGTATCTGCGGGAGACAACCATTCATCACGACGATCTGCACCACATCCCAATATTATGGTTGCGTATAATTCTGGCAGATTTTTATGTAGACACCGGACACGTTTGAGGAATGTGTATCTTTTTCATTTCTTGAAAAACAT
>JAPYYZ010003338.1:0-15550 GCA_030522705.1 Eretmocerus eremicus | reverse complement strand
GAGTCGGCTGCTCGCCCGCCTGCGTGGGGCAGCGGGTAGCGGGAGAAGCGCCGACCAATCACGTGCAGACTCTTAGATTTCCTTTCTCTCTCGCTCTCGATGTCAACGGCAGGCATACGGGACCCGCAGTCTATTCTTCCTATGTCTATGCTCTCGCTGCGCTCGAGCGCCAACGCGCCCTCGTGCACAATCGGCAACTATTCCTCACTCGTTACACAATGTACTATTTCGATACGAGTGCGGAGTCTCGGCTCGTGCCTAAAACAATCACTCGAACTGCGGAAACCGCTCCGGGCAAGAGTTCTATTTTTCAATATACTATGCGGAAAAGAATGTCAATGACCCGTGCATAAAGTCAACTTTTCTGAACAGTATATCGAAAATCTATATTTTCAATCATGTTGTACAATTCAGACCATTTGTAAATACCTTGGATTCTCACTTGCTCATTCATGCACCATCTCATTCAGATTCCAGATGATTCTTATGAATTCTATGGTCTTTCTCAAAAAGATAGGAGGATTTAGAATATCATTGCCCTAGTACACCCTGACTCTTGTTCTTTACGTATTGTAAAAGTATGTTGGAGGTGACCTCCAACATACTTTTACAATACGTACATACTTTTACAATAGGTCACCAACGTCACCTGATTCATATTCACATGAGATTCTTCGGCAAAGTCATTCAATTTAAATCGTTATTATGATTTATATAATGATAATTGGCGCTATAAAACTTTACGCGACTCTCTAACTCCCTAAATTGGCTACCTGCATTTTTTTGACCCCCTAAACAAAAAAATCAGAGCAAATTTAGCGGACTAAGGTGCAATTTGAGAAAAAATTTTAAAAATTCTTTTTCAATTTTTCAAATCTTCCTTTGAGAATCTGAAAAAATTACTTCCCACTCTATTTCATCTCTTCAATCCAATGGGATTTTCAAAA
The DNA here is from genome assembly GCA_030522705.1 of Eretmocerus eremicus. Classification (NCBI taxonomy): domain Eukaryota; kingdom Metazoa; phylum Arthropoda; class Insecta; order Hymenoptera; family Aphelinidae; genus Eretmocerus; species Eretmocerus eremicus. The sequence continues at coordinate 14,603 of JAPYYZ010003338.1, read as the reverse complement.
AATTTCTATCATCTTTCAGTTTTTTGAAAAAAATAGAAATTTGAAAATTTTTCATATTCTCCCAACTTCTCCCAATTTTTATTCAAAATTCTGAAAAAATTACTCCTAACTCATTTCGATTGCCCAAATGTAAAGCCATTCTAGGAAAATCCTATAACCCACCCCCCGTTTCCTTTGGAAAATGTTTGAGAAATTTGTAATTTTTGTAAATTTCCCCGATTTTGATTCTTTGACTTCTAGAATTCTAGAAATATTATTTTTGGTCTCTATTTCAATGTGGTTTGAGATAAGTGAATGGAATATCAATAATGATAATCTAAAGAAGAAGATTCCTAAAACTTGATTCATGGAATCGTTTTGAGAAAGCATACTGCTAATCTCTTTCAGCAGCGTATTTTAGAATACGTCACCAAAGACGTGATGGGATTTTCGTGTAAATCGATTCGCGAATTTAGCTATTCATGTGGACGGAATATAACAGGCTTGAATTTATTTGTTTATGATTCAGTTTAGTCAAGATTCGAGGTTTGAATTTACCAGTCCATTTGTTGTAATCCACTGAAAAGAATCTTTCTAAGCCGTAAAACAAAGAGAAGATGATTGAGCTGAAACATTTTATACTCACGTTGAATTATCGTACAAGAAAGAAATAATGGAAATCATAGTTTTAAGTACCTACCTTGGCAAACGTATAAAAGCGCAGACATGGTCGCAGGACTTAGTTTTGACCGAACTACACGAATGATTTTAAATATGATTGGATCTAGTAGCTACACACTCATTTGTCTGACCATTGCCTACTTCTTACTGCTAGCGAATTCCCCAGGTTTGTTATTCCATTAAAAATTCATGTTCAATGGATCGAGAAATTTACCAAAAGATGAAATGGCCGCACTTACTTCAATAACTACCTATTGTTTATCTTGTCAGCCTTGGCTCGCCGCTGGAAAACCCATTGCGTGTTTAGTGAATGCCAGTATGACGATAATTATTATGCCTGATGGGAATGTGAATATGAAAATAAGTTCAGCTACTGAAAGAGCTAATCAAAAGGTGTGATCGACAATCCATGGTCTGAAATACTGAATAAAGTTTGAACCTTTCCCACACTAGTTTGGCGAATTTTTCTTATCACACTATATCTCCGTGATGACTTGAAAGCGTTGAATATCTTCGAATCAGCCAATTGAGTTATATAGTGTGCTAATTAGTCAAATGCGACCATTCCAAAAATTCGTCGTCTTTATTTGATTATCAAGTTTACATACATCACAGTTATGAGGATTAAAAATATGATATAGCTGACTTGTTCATGACATAGCAGTGTACTCGTGATATTTGATGGTCGTTCATTTTGCTAGGCAGACTAATATACACTTTGTGCATTGATCTTGAAACAACAAGCAATTTTTTAAGGGTAAATGATAAAACGGTCGGTTTTGTATTTTTCAATATGTTGCTGGAATTATCCCCATTATGTGACAATCCTCATGCGGCCAAAGCGAAATAATAAAGGTTTGGATAAATGAAAAGATAACTACTATCATAAAGATCTTAGCCTCTCATCGCATAAAAATTGGTCTCCTTATCGAATAATCGAACCGTATGCAAGCGTTATGATTATGGATTTGACAATGGGGATATAAAATCCCAATCAGGAATTTTTTCTTCATCTTTCTCTTTTTTCTCTCCTCTTCTTCCTTTTTCTTCATTTCCATCTTCTTTTCGGCCGAGCCACTGCGGTCCCCCCAAGGCCCCCACTGAAATCACTACGTTCATAACAGAAGGACTGTGGAGAGCTATTTAGGCGTTGACCAGTCAATGAAGCTCATAAAACAATCCACTATTAGAGTGACTCTTAAATAAATTGGCTCGAACAAAAAATCGAAGAAGACTAAGTACGACACATCATTTTTGCGTGGATTTTTTGATGTAAGAGTTTTCTTTGATCGAAATAATAAGTTGATAACATGTACCGATTCTGCTTATGGAGGATATGTGTCGACTGGAAAATGTATCAAAGGTGTACTCATTGTGAGGGGTGGTCACTTCGTATGATTTACTCAAAGACAATGCCACGCTGCAAACTCAAGAGTAGAATCTGCATATCGCGCAGTTATAAATGCCATCGACGATATCTGCTGAATTAGACGCTTACTGCTGGGATTCGCTGTCTCTTTTTACTCCCTACATCTGTATTTCTAGGTATGATTTTATGTCGCGCGTTCATGCACTGCAATGGGTTATAGTGTGCCCAAAGAGGAGGCGCGAAACATGGAAATATCACGAATTCAATTAAGAAACCGTCGTTTTTATGATTTGGAGACAAGTAAAAAAGGAATTCTCCTTGAAAGGAGAAAATCAAAATCTGTGAACGGAACCGCCTGTTCCCTGCGGAAAACACCTGACTATTCTAGCAAGCGAGAAAAATGGAGTTTCAGGATTCGTCCGACAATGATTGAGATAGTTGAGTCGGAGGTCTTATAAATGAATTAAGCTTTCCGCAAATTCTGGTATTTCCAAACGGTACTTGGATCAGCGTCTTCATCAATTGAATGCTCAAATACTTCAGGGTGTTGCGTCTTGGAATAACACTGTCGACGTAGACATCTCATCTGTATCACCAAAAAGAATAATTAGAATCATGACTTGGTCAATGATCGTTCCATCAATTTTGATACAGGTCCGAGCAATTTAATTCTCTCTGAAGTCGCAATGAAATAATTGCATTTTGATTGCCTGATAGTAGAATTTTAATTGAATAGCTGCAATGAATTTGAAACACTCTTTGAGCGCTCACGAATGGTCGGCGTTCGTACAAGGACTCCAGCAAGTCTACTAGTTTCATTTTGTTGATAATCAAACACTACAAACATGGTCTCAATCCAAAGTTGCTCGTTTAGCTCATTGTTTCTCGCATATTTGATATTACTCGTCAGTTCTCATGGTGAGTGACTCCACTGCTGAATCTAGTAACAAATGAGTCGATGCAGACTGAGTTACGAATATTTAACGTTAAGATTCCTCAACGAAGAATCTTAACGTTAAATATACATAACCCAACTTCTAATGATCAGCCATGGGACACGCAGAAAGAGAATGTGTCTATGGTAACTGCAATAAATGCTTTCCACCCAATAATTACTTGAAATGAGAATAACATCTTCAAGACAAACAAATGCTGAAAAAGCGACATAAACCTCCCAAAATACAACATTGATGAAGATTTTCTAACCTTCAAGGAATATTTTTATGACCACAACCATGGAACCGCTTTCTTGCTAATTGTAATTTGTCTCCGTTGTAAACAGGGATTCCTTGAGATTTCCAAGGTGTCAACGGAATAAAATGATTACAGAAGATACATGTTTCCATTAAGTTTCGACGTGAATGAGGATCGAGTTCCAATAACATGGGGGTACAAAAGAAAAATGAGGTAGTTGAACAAGCAACCAGAGAATGCTAGTTCGACAAGAACATAGAGTCAGTTTAGTCCTACCCCGTCAGGTTTTTTTATGAACGCAAGGAGTGTGTTTTCAGTGGTTTTCGTTGCCTAAACAAAAGTCTTCATGTAGTGGCTCCAGACAGAGTGCAGAATCGAGTTCTGACAGTTACTCTTGATAATTGGAGAAACTCATTTAGATACTTCGATCAGGCAAAAAAATTCCAACATGCTCGAGCAACAAGAATTCTGCTAAATTTAATATCCAAATAGTTTTAACGCTAATCGCTCTGAAAAGTTCTACTTGAAATACTGATCTTATTTATTGCTCAAAAATCGCCGAAATCGTTCGATAATAATAGGCGAGGATACGAGGAAAACGAAGCACCGTATCGTACCAGTGTTGTAGTTATCTATAACTCAGAATTGAATAAGAGCCACGCACTGCTGAGGACATGAGATTTATGTGAGAGATTCAACTATAATTTCCTAAAAGATTAGCAATTTGGTTAAAACATAAAGTGCGCTCATCTTCCCTTTTTGCACCTTCGCCACAGCTCGGCGTAACTTCTTCTTTTGTTTATTTATCTCTCGCGTATATTTTACCTATAGTTCATTCAAATGAAAGTATGATTCACTGGATTATTCTGCAGATTTTCAAGCGGCCTCACAGTGCTACAAGTTTTTTAACGGTAGACATAGGAGACACATGTTTGGATCCGTCATAGAATAGTCTGTTGACTAGGCTGGACCAAACTGGACCTAAATTCGTGGAGGTACAATTGATTAGAGTGGGGGGGGGGGGGCATACAATGGTTTTCTAAGTTAATCAAATTTTTCATTTTATGTTCCTGTACAATTGATTGCAGAAAGAAAGATGAATCACATGCGGATGAAGGTTTACTTTTGCCAAGTTGCTCTTGATTTGATGTGAAGCTTGAGGTCTAAAAACCGGGTTTAGGAGAGCCATAGTTTGCTTCTGGTATGGATCCAATACATCCAGAAACTATCAAGCTCCAAGACTTTTTGAGGCAGAAATTTGATTATTTAGTACTTTTTTCGTCAAGAAAGAGAGGAATGAATAATTCCTAGGCTTACGCATTGCGTATGCTCGTATATGCAAATCAGCAAAATCGAGCTGGCAAGATAAATAAAGATAAGAACACCGAGAAGCATGGGATATGGGCTATGTTGGACATATATATACTTTGAATATCAGCATTGATACCACGCACCATTTGCCAGTTATCATCAATCAATTTCAGATCTCAAGCTGAATGATTCGAAAATAGATCGACTCAAGTCAGATCACCCGAAAGGAAATGATGGAAAACAGGAATGTAACATTATACATAATGTAAAACCATTACATAATGTTGATGTGTTAACGGCAACTGAGGAATCATCCAATTTATTCAGTGGTGTTCGTCGATTCATGGCGCCTTACCTATCTTTAATAAGACAATCATTCGGTGGAACCAATCATACTTCAGATGAAAACCACTAGAGTGTCTCATGGTATGATTTGAGATATTTTGTATCAAGGTTTGGTTATGGAGTGATTGTGACTTGTTAGTTGTTGTAACTGTTTTCAAAATAATAATGCGAGCTCTAATTGAATTCCGCACCTGAGTCTTCAGAATGATTCTTCTAGCCAGAGATCAATCCCTCTCTCGATTTCTTCCTCAAAGCCACCAGAGTTCGAAATTGAGATAACTCGAACTTCTCTACGACCAATCTGACTGCTTTTTTACACTGTTACAATTCCAACTGTGATACAATTCAATGAAAATATGAGTAATTTCGACGAATCTTGGATTCCCTGCATCCGAAGCACGCTTTCAATCCTCCGCATGTTTCAATCATTGCTATAACAATTTTTTACGGTGTATTCTGTCGCTATCCCATTTTGCAGTTTACCATTGAGTGGTTTCTGCTCGCCCTGATGTAATGTCCAGATTTATTGAGCAGAATGTCTTATATAAAACCCACTACCCTGCATATGTCAAATGATAGTATAAATCTTATTCTACATCATGTATCTCAAAATAAAATGTACACTCTGGAATGATTCATTTGACCATTTTGCGAGTTGAAATTGAGCGTTTGGCCTTTAGGTAAGAAAATGATTTTGTTCACAAATCAAAAATGCCTGCGCAGCAATAATCGCTGCGTTTGCTGCGACAAACCTCTTTCCAGTGAATCTGATTGAAATGATTTTGTAAGGTATTGAAGAACATCAAATTGCTTATACACATGATCTGCGACGAGTCTTGTATTAATTCATATATCCTATACGTCGCTACATTATCTATGATAATTTCAAAAAAAAGTTATGAAAGCACATCGCTCTAGTTTCAACGTCGTTCATCATCTCATAATAATCAATTTACAGCTGCTTATTGATCGTGTGTACCATATTCGTATTTTCATTCACGAGCTCGGAAGTTCGCACCGAGAACTTTCGGTAGAAAGTTATTGGATTATGGTAATATATATTATAAAAAGGCACTGGATTATGGTGATAATCCAGTATTCGACGTATTATGTGCGTAAAGTATCACTTTGCACACCTGAAGTCCTACGAGATTCTATCACGCGTAGTCAATCGTGATCGGATCTCTTTCGATCTTATCAAGGGGTTTGTGGCTAGTTTCCTGCATAATCAAGTTTGAAATAATTATTTCAAATTAAGAATGGATTTTTGAAAATTATTTAAGAATACAGTCCCGGCAATCTCCTACCAAAGTGCTTGTCGAATCGGCTTCAAGAGAGCGTAACGAAAATTCTTTCGCGTCTTGGAAGATATCGCACAGGCACAAGGGAGCGCCGAAACATCTTGGTTCTAATTTTGGCCAGAGAATTACAAGCGCAATATCTGCTGGACAGGCGCCAAACATGCCACCATCCTTCGATAAACATTTATTTGATCCGTGTTGGGGTTTCCATTCGCTGCTGCTGAGTCTCGGATTATTCAGACGGATCTTCACAGTTCTTCTGTGCAAGATTTTATGTCCTATTTATTTTCTTCAAAAGCTGGGTTTTTTTTGATAAACTCGCGTGACGCCATATTAAGCTAGTTGTATATTAAAATTTCTATCGCGAGAATGCTCCCAAACTTTGTGAGAAACTGATTTCAGTCTAGATGAAGAGCTTGCAGAATTTCAGAACGATTCACCAACTCGTTTCGGAGATACAGACATCAAGAGTTGGAGTGTCTTGACTTCTTGTAACATTACGCTTATAGGAGCGACTACAAAATGGGCTCCAGGAAAAATCTGATCAAAGTATAAACCAGTCTATGCGATGATAAACCTTATCGCCATCCTCACTCACGATTGACCGGGTAGTTTTTGAGTTACCGCCATCAAAAAATTCAAAGCGGAAAAATGGGTCCTTCAAGTGGTCGATTCTGAGGTGGGCCATCGCGCGCCTTATGCTTGTTTCTGTTCGTGAGAGCTTGGTCAATCACTTTCATGCTATTTGTTGGAAAAAACACCAGAGTAAGCTACTGTAATGATTTTTATCAAAACTGATGTCGGTCGGGAATCGAAATCTTATTAAATTATGTAGTCGATGTACAACTACCTCGAAAATAGCATTGTTTCCAGAGAAAAAAGCTACACTAGTGTTGTCAATTTTCTGACTGTGAGGATAGACATCAGCAAAGTCGGTGAGATACTTGTCAGAAGTTATAAGGTAAGTGTACCCAGCTTGCCTATACATCCTGATCTCAAGAACGCGTGACCCCCGGCCTTTCCGCGGATTTTTTCACGCTTGTTATGTTAAAAATAGAGGAAAAAAGTGATTCGTACCGATGTAGAACGATTTTTGCATTTGCTAGCTCAATAATGTTTCTAGACTCATTTAATTTCTCATTCTAAGACCTTCAAATTCCTTTTTAAAATCTGAAAACTTGGATTTGAGCCATTTTTTTGAAAAAAATCCGGGAGCAAATTGATCAAATACAGGTGTGCTCAACTTGTCTATGCGCACGTTATCCCGAGTACGCGCCTACAATCATCTAGCTGCTACAATTATCTAGATCGCGTTCAAAATGATGAAGTATGATGTACAACGTGATTTGAACCGATTTAAGGCTGTAAGCGCGTTCTTTAGAACGATTATAGTGTTTTTGGTATTTTTCACGGCTATTGAAGAATTTTGCTCAAAAGGCTTCTTCAGTAAAACTCGCCCGAAGAATTTTTTTCTCAACCAGTCGTCTCAATTCTTCGCTTATTCGATTCTCCAACAAATTATTATTAATATCTGTTCAATAGCTACTAGATTTTTGATTCGGAAAGGAACTATTTTGAGCTGATCCATCACCAATTCCAATAATTCATAAACTATAGGTAAGTTGGGTGCACCCCCTTGAAAACTCGTGAAAGATCACTTTTTCGTAGATTCAAGACAGCCAGGGCCCCTTCAGACCAATTTGGATGTATTCTAACACGTTTTGTAGGTTTTGAAATAAGTCGAGCTAAGTTGCGTCGAAAAATGTTGGAATGGACCAAAGATATCATGGATATCATGGAGATAAAGATATAATGGAGCAAAAGTGGTTTGACTAAAGGCAAGTTGAGTACACTTAGCTCAAGTATACCAAAAATTCAGTATCTTCACCGAGATTAGAATCACAAAATCAAAAAAGGTTGTCCGTGCTATTATTAATGCGCAAAGTTTTCTAAGATTGTTCTATAATGTAGGCAAGATCCTCTCTTTGAAAATCTAGCTAGTCATGATTGAATTGAAAACTAGAGTTCCGTGATCATCACAGGACTATTCGGGTTCACCCCATTACAGCTGTAAATCCTTAAGCAAAACGCATAGTACATACACGTTTTGTACGCGCAATGATTCAAAAACTGAATCCGTCTCGCATTATTCGTCACTTATACACGTTGTCGGTCGCACTGACGATCTCGGCGACCTCGCGACTCGCTTGAATTGCGCGCAGAGCTGTATACACTGCGTCACCCTATTTTCGCGAGTGCATTACTCTCTCTCACTTGGCCGCGCGTCGCCACAGATTGGCTGCATCGAATCGCCAGCGCGCGAATATATCCGCTTGCGCACTTTGCCTTAAATTGTAGTAACGCCAATCGGGAAGCGCGACACTACCAGATCATCTATATATTTCCAATTTTTGCCCAGTTTAATTTTCGCCCGAAGCAGATATCGTGCGTCACGCGGCTATATTGAATTTTTGAATCGCGCGCTGTAACTGTCAAAGCTCGGAGCTTTCGCGAGCTCCCGGTCACCGACACTGCGCTCACTGGTACGCGCCAGCTGGTATGGATCGAGACCATGAGTTACTGCATCGACTGTATTTTTCGGGGAATTTTTTCAATGTTTTAGTGGCGACGGAGGCAAAAATATCGCAAGCTCAAGAAAGAGAAAGAGAGAGAGAGATAAAGAGCGAGCTTGCTCTTTGTGCGCGAGCTTTTGGCACGCGGTCGCCCGAGACGCACAGCTTGCGGAGACGCACAAAGATCCTCGCGAGAGCTTTATCCGCCAAGACGTATCGCCAGCGGTGATGGACTCGTCGCGTGAGAGCGAGACTAGTTTGTCTTGGCGCAGTTTGGTAAGATTTCTCGCAAGTTGATAGGTATAGGTGTCCGACGCTCGTCGCGGATCTAGTCATGCAGGTCACGGAAGCTTGCGAGTGAATCAAAAAGCTCATTCTCGTCCACTTAGACTCAAGCGGGTGATGGATCAATGCTGATTGTTTTAAACAAGAGAGAAGAACTTTTGGAGGTATCTTTGTTTGGAATAATAGAAGATTTTCTTCCTCAACTTTGATTGTGTATTTTCTGCCCTTCAGTCTCTGTTTAATCGCTGTAAATTTTGAGGTTTTTTAGATTACAAAATTATTACTGTGGTTGAAAAAACACAACATCTTCTTCCGAGTTACATGGCTCAGCTCAACAGCATATTTAAAAAATCAACGAAATCTCGACCAGACGTGTCCAATGAGGATCGGCTGATTGCGACACATTATCCACGGTCTTTGTAACTGCAATTTCTTGCAGAAAATCCATTGAATTTTCAAAATATGATTGGATACAACCCAGACTTCAACTCATCGTTGCCATGAAATCGGGAAACGAACAAACGTAGGTAGTTGGACAATAAAAGATATTTCGATGCCATCTTCCACGTGAGTGAGTAGTGGCCCATGGCGAAGTGGGCAGGCTGCCGAGACGAATCAACTCGAATAATCATTAAAACGCGTCAGAGTCAGATTTGGGACATTTGACACGAGTCGCATGAGATGCACAATGAAAACAGCGGAACAAAGATCTCCGCGCTCCGTCTCCATTAAAATTCTTCCCGAGTCACGTGCGTGCGCCAAAGTTCAAGGAGCTTTCTCATCAAGCTTTCTAGTTTGAAAAATTCATTGTTCGATATTTAGCGCATTTGCAAGATGGAATACCCCGAATCGATAATGAATCTTTAATCAATCACGTTAATGTCTTTAATCAATCACTAGTTTTACCAGTAAAATTTTCATTTTTTTCTTCGTTTATTGATTTCTTTGTAAAATTAACGGCAGATTAGACCTTCTACATTTGAAAAACTGGGTCACTCATGGCAACACACATGTTCTGCGCTGCTTTTAATGCTATAACAAATTCTATACATTTTTCAACCAACTGAGAATAAAGAAAAATAAAACTAAAAAAGAATAATATAAAAGTGTCGACACCGGAACTGATAAGCTCGATTCCAATGTACTCATCATTATTATCGAGTTGTTCAAACTCATTGCACCTTCAAAGAGAGGTAGAATTATATTTGAAATTGTGCAGGCGCACGTAGGTAACTGATCTGGTCAGAGGATCAGAAAATTTTTCAGGTCTGGTTGATACTCAGTATTTGAATGGAAATTTTAAATTTGAGTACAGACCAATGCTTGAGTGCTATCACAAGTTCCCGACCATGAATTTTAGACGAATAAATTCTTGTTGACAAGATGATTATGCACCAAATGTTATTACTCTTAGAGTTTGCATTGAAAATAAAAACATGTAATCCCTCAAATATTGGGAGAATACATAGGCGTACTGTCAAGTACAGTTCTTTATTGAGACGTGTTACAAAATTACGTCAAGTCACGGAATCTTTGAAGCATTACGACATTACGGCTATAACTCATGGTAACCATGTTTTAAAAGGCCATCGTAAGTCATGCTCGTAATATGGCAAAAATTTCCCATGTGATAATAGAGACCGGAACAACATGGCAGAAGCTGCCGAGCTTGACGACTCTACCACGTACTGAGAAGATCAGTGCATCCGCAACTTCTGCGTACTTTAAATCGTTGCAAGCTCATTTGTTTGGATAGAGGAAAACTGTAACTTGGAATAAAGAGCTTGCAATGGACAGGAGGAAATTTTATGGCATAGTCTGCAAGCTCTGACATATAGTGAGCTCCCTTGGTTACGGATCCGATTAAATTGCTTGATGAGTAATCGATTATTCATTCAAAGCAACTTTTCCTGATTTCTTACCAAGAAAGCTCACCACGTGCAAGAGCTTGCGAGCTTTGCTACAAAGTGTCCTCCTCCCCATTGCAAGCTCTTCACCTCCAATCCCAATCCTCCTCTATCCAAACCAATGAAACAACCATCGATTCCACAAGTGCAAGCTCTCCACCCCCCGACACTACACACCTGCCGTGTAATTGATACACCCTCGGCTCAAAATCCGCAGCCTCTCTCGCAAGCTCGTCTCCGATTTCATCCCACAGCGCGTATGGCACGTGCGAGAGAGAGAGAGAGAGAGAGCGAGCTTGCGACTCTCTAGCCAACTAGAATCGGCACAAAGCTCCCGTCTCTCTCGCACCCGGGCACGCGTCCTCACCTCCCGCAAGCTCAAAGCTCGAGACTCTCTGGCACGTGTCCCGATATCGCCCCTCCCAATCTTCTTCGCTGCTCCACTCCCGCGAAACTTACTGTTTTGTTTTGAAACGCGGCACGCACAAAGCGACTGCACTCACCAGACGCAGCGAGTGGAGGGGCTCTACTCGCGCGCGAAAGCTCAAATACCCGAGCGACAGCCGGAGCGTATCAGTTGAGCGGCGGCTGCGGCTCTCGCGGTGCCTCCCACTTGCTATCCTTCCGCAACCTACTCTACATCGTCCTTTTGTGCATCCTCGAGTGTATCTCTGTAGAGAGAGAGAGAGAGAGCGGGAAAGTCTAGTCGCTCGGTTTAGCGAGAGCGAAAGCGGTGGATAGATACAACTAGTTGGAGGAAGGAAGAGGAAAAAGTTCGAGGAGCGAGGATGAAGCCGCCAGCGTACAGCCCGGACGAGCAGGTGCAGCAGGTCACCCAGGAGCAGGGAGAGCGAAATGTCGCGATGGCCGTGTGCGTCCAGCTCGCAGGAAGGGCCATCATAAGGGTCGTCTCGAGGTGCGAGGAGGCACAGGACAACTGCAATCTCGGTGAGCCTACAACTCGCCGACTCTCGATCACTGTGCGCGTATTGTGGCAATGGAAAAGTGGAGCCGGCACAAATTTGTGAACGGTGATGAATTTCAGCGTCTCGCTGACGGTTTTCCGGAGCGCTCTCGTTCTCCTTCTCGGAAGAATAGAGAGAGAGATTCAGATCTCGGGAGAAAAAGTTGTGCGCGAGTCGACCGTGAAAATGAGGCCGTTATCAACCACAAAGTGTACACCCATACACCTACACGGTGCCGAGTTTTGATATTTCACACTCGAACGGTAGCTCTTGATATTCAAATTGCCCGCGCGTAAATTTAGCGGAGAAAAGTGTAATCTCGTATGCGCGTACAGCCGCAAGCCTCTGCGCTTTCACTTTCGCTGAAAATCATAATAGTGCGCGGATACGCACAGAGCCGATATCTCATGCGCGTAGATGTCGATACACATACTTACTTATTAATTAAACGCGATGCGGTCGTTACGTGTGCCGATGAAGCCGGATTGGACTCTCGGATTGAGTTTTTATGCGACGATGACGACGCGGAGAGCAACGAACAACGGGATTAACGATGCGCGCCAGCGAGATCAAGAGTTGGATCTATAGCGGGCGAGTCCTTTGTTTTTCTTCGTTGATTATTGTGAAATCGAGATCAGAAGAGAGTCGCGGAGCATCAACATAGATGCAAGTAACTACGCGAGATCGTCCGAGTATAATTAGGTAATCGCATGAGAAAGGAGAGAGTGATTCCTTTATTCTGTGTGGAGCGTAGTACAATTCCTAGACGCTCCACTGGGTTATACCGATCTAGAGCTTTCGGAGATCTCGAACACCGTGTTCGTTCTTCCTTGCGTAACGAGGCGCTGTCGTCGTCGTCGAGGTGGACAAAGAACCACAGGCACGCGCCACTCACATATATATCTTCTTATTTTTTTATATGTACACATTCGCAGTCCATCTTAATATACCGCCGGCGGATCGAGCTTGCAATCTCACTTTGCTCACGAGTCAAATTGCGACATCCAGTGTATAGGTAGTCATTGACAGCTCGCGCGTGCCTCGATAAGAGCCATCGGCAACAGGTAAACTCTCGCCCACGCACTCTTCTACACATCCACAAACACACACGCACAAATACACACACACACGCACTTGTAGTATCTCGATTCGCGTGTAAAAAGTTCAAAAGATGACTGTCGAGGATTAATTGTACCGCGCAACGAGCTCGCAGCTTACGCGCGAGCGAGACTTGGAAATTGGCTCGAGTTCAAAATCGAGCGTATATACACACCTCGGGCACGCGCCACTTTGGCACTGGGCCCTTTTTGCGAGAGAATACGCTTAGGATCGTCGGGGCCAAAGCTCTCGCTCGCGGCCAATTGCGTCACGCCGTCACACTTGGAATCGAGCTTGCGCGGGCGGGGAGCGCGCGGATACTCGCGGGCGTGGGTGTGGAGAGAGAGAGAGAGAGAGAGAGAGAGAGAGAGAGAGAGAGAGAGAGAGAGAGAGAGAGAGACGGGCACGTGCCGGGCGCGCGCCACCCGACCGACGCAGAGATACGTGCGGTTTTCGAGAGCCAATTGGTCGGTGGAGTCGGTGCCAGATCCGAGCATTATTCGGATTACTGGGTCGATCAAGAGGCGCGCTCGATCTCGAGCCAATGAGCCCGATCGCGGCGCTGATTTACTTTGTTTTTCGAGGCTGCATAAGTTGAGCGAGGTTGGGCAGCGGATAAAAGATAGAGCAATTTGACTGGCGCGGCGATTTGTCCCAAGGATGGACAAATTGACGATAGCGTCGATCAATCTCTCACAAATTGACGATCGGAGAGGCTGTCGGTAGCTCATTTAGAGTCGCAACAGAGTGACTTTTTTGGATGAAATTGATGAACTCTCGGCGCATTATTACGAATCGTAAACACCTCTATTAGTCAGATTTCTGGGTACTGCGTCGCGTCGGTGAGCTCCGTCGATCTCGCTAGATTTTACAACCGATTTCACTCTCGATCTTTATTTCATCGGGCGGGCATCGCTAGTTTGATCAACCCCCCACCTCAGATTCACAATATCCATATCTGTGTAAACCAGATGTTCATCAAAGTTTCGCGATCGAGGAAACGCGACCAGCTGACAGTTCAGGAAAAAGTTGTATTACTGCGGATAATGTAGAGGATAGTGGGTGGCTCTTAAGTAGTAACAGACGAAGTGGGTCGGACGCGAAGCAGCCTGTAATCTTGCTATTTTCACGGAAATCTCAGGAAAGACCGTTGTCGAGTACTTAAGAAATTCTCACCCGTTAAAATCCGTCTCGCGCGCCGATATAAACAAAGCACTTTTTTCACAGTCAAGCGCAAAGTGTTGTAAGACACTCGCGACGAGAAAATCAGGCGCGCGCGCTCAATTAAGCGTCCACCTACGCGCTCTTCAACGGGATTCAGCATCCAAGCGCTCCTCTCCAACTCAATCGTCATCTCGACAATGCACCAACACATCTAAATCCATTCGAGAATACGCGCAGGTATTGGAATAAGAAGCGCGCGATACAAGATATATCCGCGTCGAGTCGATCGATCATCTCGCGGCGTAATTTTAATTCTCGCGTACGCACGTACGTACACGTGTCTATACGAGACGGGTAAGCGAGGATGCGATGGTCGGTGGGCACGAGAGAGTCCTTGCGAGTTCCATTTGTGGCCGGCTGCGGTGCCCTTC
>JAPYYZ010003337.1:0-11724 GCA_030522705.1 Eretmocerus eremicus | reverse complement strand
TTTGCCAATCAAACCTATCAGATACTCTGAAGAAGAGATCAAAGTTGAAATACGTTAAGGATTTGGGTCGATTGCTCCATTCCCTGGCGAGAAAAACGACATTTTTGCGCTGGGTCAGATTGACCCAGTGTGAGTGTTACGTAATTTTTCGGAAGTGTGAGTGTTACGGGTTATTCAGGACTCTGACAAATTGCTTCATCAGCCCAAGTTTGATCAATTCCGCCCCAATGTCCGTGATCAGCGACCCTCAAAACCCCCGAGATAAGTCTTCTGAGCGCAAATGAGCAGTTCTTGCGGAATTTCGGTTTGCCATCTTGAATTCGCTATCCTGGACCCGCCATCTCGGACCCACCATCTTGGATTCGCCATCCCACATTCGGGAAAATTGGAGTTCTGACTCAAAATTCGTGATCAAAGACTCTCAAAACCCCCGAGAAAAGTCTTACAAGCCAAAATGAGCAGTCCCTGGGAACTCCTGGTCCGCCATCTTAGGTCTGCCATCTTGGATTTGGGAGAATTGCAATCACGACTCCGAACTCGTGATCAGCGACCCCCGAAACCCCCGAGATAAGTCTTATGAGCAAAAATTAGTAGTTCTTGCAAAATTCTGGTTCGCCATCTTGGATCCGCCATCTTGGTTCCACCGTTTCGGATTCGCCATCTTGGATTTGGGAAAATTGGAGTTCTCTCTCCTTTTCCGTGATCAGCGACCCCAAAAACCCCCGAGAAAAGTCTTACGAGCAAAAATGAGCAGTTCCTGGGAACTCCGGGTCCGCCATCTTGGATTTGACAAAATCGCAATTCTGACTTCGGATTCGTGATCAGCGACCCCAGAAATCACCGAGTACAGATTTCTAGCCTGGATTATGGCGAAAAAATATCAATCGATCAAAGGGCTCATGCAATTCCCAGTATTTTCAGAATTTTCAGCTATTTTCTTCGTTTTCCGGAAAAACAAGAGGTCGGCGGGCAAAACCGACCTTGAATTCGGTTCCAGCGAGACGAAATACATACAATAAGGTGGGTCTGCTCAAAAGTACAAGTCCGTTTTTTCGTGTGCCGGTTCTGGATAAAGCTCTCAAAAGCAGGTGCCGAGACGTAAGACTAAGAGATCAAGTTTTTTTTCGTGTGCCGGTGCCGTTCGGATAAGGCTCTGAAGAGCAGGTGCCGAGACGTAAAATCAAGAGAACATTTTTTTTTTTTCGTGTGCCGGCGTTATCGTAATAGAACTGGTAAAATATTTCATCGGTTGGAATTTGAACGCTTGCTCTATTCAGATATTGGAGTGGCCCAGTTTGACAGCTACCATTTCTCAAAGCGTTGAATCGTCTCCGTCTGATCCAGTATCCTACTATTCTTATCGCCAAAATCAAAGAACTTGATATGGATATATAGATTGAGGAGGTCAACGATAAATTCAAAAGCATTTCCTCCCATTTCTTAACTCAAACGATATTGCGTCTTCTATTGCCCATGACGATCGACCGTTGAATGATAGATTGTGTGGTTCTACTCTTCTCAATTTTGTATGTTTTTGCGATTGTACGTCTCTTGGTAACAGTTTCCTGATGTTCAATGATATGCCTGGTATAATGATTCTATCAATATTTCTAGGTCCGACTCTAGCAATCAATTGGTACTGGTTGAAGACGTTCTGACAATTTGAACTGAGTCTCCAAAGACCAGTTCCATTCAGTAGAATATGTGCTGTACCATTTCGTCCTTCGCATGATCGTATTAAACTATCAATAGTTGGAATAGTAGAGATCTAACCGTAGTCTGAATCCGTTTCAGCAAAAAACGGGATATCGTTGACATTTACTCTGATGTTGCAATAGTGATACACATCTTTAATGGGCGTTTCCAGTATAGAGTACTCGCAGTACGGATTTAATCTGTCAGTGAACAGAGGCTGTTCTAGAGAACAACATATGTATTCCCTGAAATGTTTGCACCTTTCCATTTGTTCCTCCTCCATACTGTAGAAGGTGCCATTAGCATTAATCCCAATGAAATCCTCATGGTTGAATATTTGTAATTCACAAACTGTATGAAAGTGAGCGAATGAATATGAAAGAATTCCAACGTCGTAGGTGCAATCGAGGGAATCTCTGGTTCAAGAATAAAGTCTCATCTAACGTTCCCGGCCTGGATTTGCATTAGGTCTGACAATCAGTCAATTTGTGTTACGTAAGCTATTACAAGGAATTCGTATAGTACGGTTATCTGATTGATTTGATTAATCAACTACGTCATTTGTTCTTCGGAGATCGAAGCAGAATGAACTCGATTGTTCCTCAGACTAAAGACAATATCGAGTATCTTTTCGCATACATCGTTAGATAGTTGAAGTCCCTCTTCTATTCTGCCCAGTATTCTATTGGTTAAGGTTGTGTGGTTGAACACCTTCTGATATTCCAGTGAATCCAGCAATTTCGCATATTTGAGTATAGTTAAGTTGTTTGTTCAGGATTGGTCATGATCTTACTCCTTAGACCTCCGGGATAGCATATGAGTACGACTGTACAGTCTTCTCTCAAGTACAGCATTTCCCCATCCGCTTCATGCATATCTTCTATTTTCTGTAGGTGAAAGGTTTAGTCGCAGTGGGCATGGATTCTATCACTCTTCTGAAGTGTTCATGAACATCTCTCTCCAATTCATGATTTAGTTCCATGCTAAAAGTCAAATCACCGAATCTATTCCCAATCGGCATGCTTCGCTGAGAAGTTCCAAAGCATTCGTTCCTTAATTTTTCCTAAATATTTCTATACATTCCATCGTATTGATTATTACTGAAATTTTCGAATAGTCATATCCTGCGGAGGTGCGATTTCCGAACACGTAGTTAATGGAGAAAATGATGAAGCTGCTGAATTTCATGATGAGTCCAGCTGTGATAGAGAATGTTCCTATTGAGTGATCTGTTACTCGTCTTGGAGGGAAAATGCTGTTGTTTCAATGGCAGCAAGAGGGAGTACGTGGCTTAAGGCTGCACGTAGTTCCTCCTTCTCCTCATGATATGTTTCGAGGAGCTTCATGCATTCAACCAGTTCACTTTCGATCAGTTCACGCCAAAATGGGAGAACTTCTTCAATATCAATGACCTCTACTTTGCGTAAGATTCTCTTGTCTCCAAAGACATCTGGAGTAGACATTCTCCAAAGACACCTGGAAGAGTCCGGGTCGCTCAAAAATCTCATACAAGTAGCAAGTTTCTGTCAATGTTATCTCTCTCGCTTTCTCAATTTCCTCTGCAAGCTCGAAAAACTGCAGTGTGCTTTCGGGCTCAGATAACATCATATCCTTGTCTATGGGAGATACTTATTCCCCCGTGATTTCACGTCGGATTATCTCCTTTATTAACCATTGGCTTCCTGGTACGAGACCTGAACATGAATAGAAGGAAGATACGATGTGAGTAGAATCGAGGTATAAGGTAGCTCCGTTGGCTAAAAGAGTTCTCACTTGGCCACTAGATCTAAAATTGTAAGCTATATGGAGGCAGCTTTGATTACACAGCCACACAAAAGAGAAAGTTTTGACCTATCTCACGGATCATGATACCTTAATGTTTTTTGAGTCGCTGAATCCAAATCCGGGGTCAGTTTGGTCCCAGTACGTCGAGATTTTGACAAAACCTCGAGAATCATGCTTTTACGAAAGTAGTCGGAGCTGGTAATCAGGCTATACCAACTTTTCGATTATCATTAGGTTTTTGGGGTCGCTAGATCCAAATCCGGGGTCAGTTTGGTCTTAGCACGCACGGAATATCATGAAAGTGGAAAATATCGGATAATTACGTACAATTCATGGTGGACTTATACTATTTACTCATCGCCGAGTAGGAAATAGGTCCTGAAAATATATATTTCATCAATTCGGCATTCTCCTCGTTACTTACATAAGAAATTCTTAACATATTAACGTGAATGATCTTAGTTTCACTCTTATCTCTACCTCATTGTATCTTCGCGTTATTACTTTGGATCACATCGATGATCAAATATGGGCCTTCGTACTGGTCAGCAAATTTATGCATTTAGCCACCTTTGGAGAGCCAAAGTATATTCCCGATCCGGAGATTTTAAGGGTTTATCCTTTTGTCGTAATAGTACTTTGTACGCCACTTTGTCTCAACGAGTCTGTCTCTGTCTCAAGCCTGGACCTCATGTAATCAAGTTGTCAGAAATATTGGATGATTTTCGTAAGTTGGAAGCATATCTTCAAGTTCTAAGGGCTCGCCAGATGGAGTTTTCGGGAGTCGTCCAAAAACTAACTCAAAAAACGTGTGCGAGTGACTTTCATACCAACTCGTATTATATGGAAACATGGCTAATTCTAACCGATCGTCCCATTCCTCATATCCATTGATGAATGCTTCCAGATATTTTCCGAGTACATGATGTGATCCTTCCATTGATCCGTTCGATTGTGCATGGTATGCGCTTGTTCTAAATTGTTCAATGCGAAATTTCTCCGCGATACGCTTCATCGGGTTACTCAGAAAGTTGGTGCCGTGATCAGTAAGCACTGCGGCCAGGGCACCGAAAGTGCAGATGAATCTATTGGGGAGCGCATCTGCTACCGATTTTTAGGTGGAATAGCGGAGTGCGACAGCCATTGAATATTTCGTTCATAAACATCGGATAGTGAAAATATTATCGTGCCCGTTTCTGTTCTTGGGAATGTTCCAACGATGTCCATCGCAATTTTTTGGAAAGCTGTAGTGGGTGTATCAGTGGTAACCATTGGGTTTTTCGTTTTCACCCGAACTAATCTTTCCAATTGACACGATAAACGACGTCTGATAAACTGCTGTACATCCGATTCCATATCCTCCTAGTTAGAGTCATGACGCAGACGCTTATTCAATCCGTTTACTCCTTTATGCCAGAAGCAGCCGGACTATGATACAATTCTATGAGCCGTTCCTTCCATTAACTTTCGGATACTCCACGAAACCTCTACAAATGATAATTCTCATGTCTACGCCCTTCAAAGCATTCCTCAGCTTAATCATAATGTCATTCCACTCTGAATTTCCTATTCGTATACTTTTAGCGATGCTCACGCTCGTCAATTCTTCTTTTTCAATAAAATGTTTCAAGCTCTTGAATCCTGATATAAGATTTGAATCTATGACTGTCATGCCCTCTTTGCCTATTCCTCTAATAAGCACAACGAGATGCAATTTGTTGTAGTGACGCATAATTCTCACTACTCCAATTTGTGAATCGAAGAATGTAGGTAATCCATCCCCATCCTTCAATTCCTTTGACCCAACATCGCATGGTTCACCCGAAATGCTAACAAAATACATGTAGTTATCCTTTCTCATGAACAATTTCTCTCTACTTTCTACAAAAATGTTTCCAACTACTCTTTCCTCTCGCATGTCGGTATGAAGTCCTTCTGGGGTTTCATCACGCGTGTTGGTCTCAAATGGTATTCCCGATCCCCTATCAGTTTCTATCCCTGATGGTCCTGTAATTTTGAATTGGATATTGCGATTCTGCTCGTCTGGGATGATCAAATTATCACCGTTTGCATCAGGAACGTTGACAGGAGGATATGTATCTCCAGCTCGATCGCTGTTTATAGAGGGGTTTGCGGCCTCCCCTGTTTGATCTGACTCATGATGTTTGGAGTTTCTCGGTCGTGCTTCACTGTAATTGGGACGTGATGATTTGCCGGTTCACATTCGAGTCTCCTTGGAACGATTTACCTCCTCTAGCTATTCCAGAAGCATCACAGGTTATCAGGAACCCTGGTTTGGAGAAATCCGGAAAGATTAGCGCTGGGTGCTCGCAGAGTTTATTCTTCAAGATTTCGAAAGCACGCTCTTGTTCTTCTCCGCAGTAGAGAGGCACATTCTGTTTCAATAGAATACTCAATGGTTCCGCGATCTTCGAAAACCCTTGTATGGATCGGCGGTAATAGCCAGCAAGCCCTAAAAATTGACGAATGTTCTTCACGTTTCTAGGCACTGGAAATTACTTAACTCACTCAATCTTGCCGGGGTCAGGTCTCACTCCATCTTTGCTAATTGAATGGCCGAGGTAACCCACGTCTTCGTTAGAGAACTTATATCTAACGGGCCGCAGTTTCAACTCATATTTTCCACATCTGTCTAAAAATAGGCAGCATTTTTTAACGTGTTCTTTCTTTGTCGCCCCGTAAATCACCACATCATCAACATAGGCAAATAGGATATCCCCTCCAAGTCAAAATAGAGCTTCGTCAACTGCTTCTTGAAAGATGCAAGGAGCCGAGATTAGGCCAAACGGCATGGATACAAACCCGAATTTAGGAAACGTAAGTCTGAGAGGCAGTTTCATGCTGGTCATTTCCATGTACCTCTATTGGATGGAACCCGGAGGCTGAATGAGAGGTCGAAAAATATTGAGCTTCATGTAGTTGATCTGAAATTTCTTGGATATTTGATATTGGATACGTGGAAGCTATAGTCTTCTCGTTCAACTCTCTGAAATCGAGGACTATTCTGTATCGTCCATTCCCGTGACTATCCTCTTTTTTAGGAACTATCCATACAGGGTTGCTATAATTCGATTCTTGAGGAAAAATTACGCCTTTTTTGAAATGCTCTTTCACTTGTATATTCATTTCTTCTCTAGATGACGGAGGAAGCTTACATCGCCGCGGATGTACGGGAACGTCAGCGGCAGTTGGCATTCTATGTTCAAACACCGATTCACTTGCGAGCTTTTGTCCCGATAGGTGGAAGCGATCGGTGAAGTGAGACTATAGTTCCAATTCTGACCTCATCATCTGAACTGAAATGGCCTAACCTCAGTAAATTTATAACTATCTCGGATCTTAGTAATCCATCGCCTGCACCATTGAATAATCCAATTTCTTGGACCAAATCTCTACGAAAACCTAATTCGCTGTCCAAAAATTTCTCATATTTCCAGTTGAACACGAATGGCTTCTGAGGCGTCGCTGTCTCCTCTGCGGGCAGACTCGGGACCCGTGTAATCTTCAACTTATTATCATCATTATCATCCTCTGCATACGATTCAAACTCTCCGAAATTTCCCACTGGATTTACATACTCTCGATCATCTAAAACAGGAGAGCCTACAACTCTGCTATCATTTAATTCCTCATATCCCAAAACTACTCCCCCTTGAATATCCTCATACAACATTTCAATGACTTCGTCCTCACAGGATCCACAAAATTCCTGGAATAACATCAAATCTTCACTATCCTTTACATCAAAAGGCTGATAACATCTTCTACAAATATTTTTAACGCAAAATAATTTCGATACTCCATCTGAATCAACCCCATTATTATCCATTGTGCCAAATTAATGCTCATCAACCTCTGAACATACAACCAAATCTTCATCAAAATTCTCTGCAATCAATTCCCCTGAAGTTTTCTCAACTCCTCATAGGTTATCCTCGTGGTCTCCCAGAAATTTTGTTCAATATCCTCCATAATTCCTGCACTCTCATCACTATTCTCATCACTTCCTTTGAGATTCACTGAATATTCTCCGCCAGAGGCCAACATATCATCTATTTCTTCTATAAGGTCATTATATTCTGAGAAGCTTCCTGGAGCATTCATCTCCTGTTCGGAGGGCATTTCAAGATTCTCCGTATTTTCCTTCATGGGTTCCGTTGGATCAACGGAGTCCTTCCCACATTCATCGTTATCCGAAGATGAGAGATCATGGGTCTGAGGACCGTGATCATTTTCGATATCCGCATGAGACATGTCTCTATCTACTTTCATTATTTGATCTGATTTTTCTTTTTGTTGTATCGGTATCATTGGGTCAGATTTGAGAAAGATAATCTCTCCGTCAACTCGTATATAGTTCTTTGAGTAATTGATTTTCGCACTTGTTTGTCTGAAAAAGTCACTATGCAGACGAGTACTGAAAGATCTCCAAAATCTACTTCTGTCCTCCCTGAAGTTTCGATACGATTTGGAGTAACTCCCCGTAGGGGAATGGGATCTCGCGTTATCATTTCTGCCTTCGAAGGGAGGCAACGTCTTTGATCGAATCAGGGCCAGCTCCTGTATCCAACATGAAAATAAGAGGCTCATCAGAGTCGGATATGTCTGGTAACTATACACTCGTTTCTCTGGAGGTCGGGGTACGCGGGCGAGGAGCAGGCCGAGTCTCCTGGCTCACGCCTGTCTGAGGGAGACTGATACCGTTCCCCGGATTCACTCTACCGGCGCGTATGTTATTTCGGAGCTTGTAGCGATCTCTTTTATGATGTCCTAATCTCCTACAATGATAGCATTCAATTGAATTCTCACTGGGACTCTCTCCCTCATTACTGGGAGGATTGCCCCGAGGTCGGTTCGGATTGACATTATTGTTGGAATGAGTCCTCTGATTCCAACGATTCTCACCTTGGCTAGTATTCCTGTAATCCCGGTTTGGATCTGGCCTCTGATTTCTTCGATAGTCTGAATAGCCAGACTGTGGAGAGCTAGTATTTGAATGTCTGAAATCTTGATAACTCCTATCTGGTCCCTGATAACTATTCCGATAGTCAGGATAATTTTGACTCGAAGTACGGTTATCATTTCTACGTGGAAATCGGGACGGTTCGAATGCATTTTATTTTGAAACCAATAGTTCAGAAGTCTTGGGTTGCGCACATTGTTACCAAGATTAAAGCTTTCAGCAGAGTGGTTCCGAGTTTTCAGAGATAATACGATACAATTCACGAGAGAATGGCCTGGTTCTTGACAAAATTGGCGAACAATGGTCTCAACACTACTTGGTGATTCAACTACATTCACTTCCCTAGTTTTTCGAGATAATCTAGGCTTTGAATCCTCCTTTCTGAGATTGTCATCAGTATCATCACTGCACGCAAACTCACGTTCAATGTCAAATGCTAAATCTTGTGCTTCCTCGAAATTAGCAGGAGTTCCAATCCTCGCTTGAATTTCCCATCTCAAACCTCGAAGGAGAAATTTCAAACAGTCTGCTTTGAATCCTCCAATAAATTGTTCGGGATTCTTGATTCGTTTCCCACTAGTGGCTGACTTGAATATCTCTTTTCCGATCTCACGGAGACGATCGATATATAATGACGGCTTCGTTGGATCTTTGTTCCATTGTCGCTTTTTCTGTCCAATCATGATGAGTTTTTGGCGAGCCGAAAACATTTTCAAAAAGTTTGGCAATCCCATCTATGGTTCTCAAACTCCGACCATTGACGCATCTCGACGCTTCGCCGTACAGCTCCATACGCATAAGTTTAGTCAATCCTGCATCCAACAATTCCGGTGAGATTTCTTTTGCTCCACGACATCCATCCGAAAATCGATCTCAGCCAATATTTTGACCGTCGAATCGTGGAATGAGATCGAGAGCGTGTTTGATTCAGATTCCTCGAACTTCAGGTTTTCTTGATCTGTTGAAGGTCATTTTCATGAATTTACCTGATTCAGAACAATCAGAGGAACTCCACTTGGATTTGTAATGGTATGGACTTGTGGATCTCTCTTCAAGATTTTTTTCAGATTCCAAATGAAGATCCGGTTTCTTAGTTTCTCTGGAATGGAATTTTGCTGAATTCTCTTCGTTCTAACCAGGAGGCTCAAAATTATCCAATAATTGTGATAAAGCTATACCATCAACTATTGGCTCTGGGATAGTGTTATTTTTTCCCTCTGAATAGATCGGCTCAGATCCAACATTTTTGATCTTACCTCTAGCAAATAAGAATATTCCAAAGATATCAGATTCCTTGTCTTGCAATTCTGTAAGTTCTTCGACCCACTTTTGATCCTCGAAATATTGCGTGACTTTTTTTTCATTTGACGTCCTCGTCTTCGAGGGGCTGAGTGAGGGACACTACTAGCTGATGGGACTCATCTCCCTCAGGAACCTCAGGAATTGGGCTTAGATTGAGGATGGAATTCTTGAATTTAGATAGTCTTCCCTTGGAGAGAGGGGTACTTGCCATCCCAAAGTTCTGTCCTGATGCCGAGCTTTTAAGACTTTGTTCATTCTCATTCACCCTCTGACTCAAGATTCTTTTCGTCTGGTGGGAAATTGAATTTAGAAGGCCAAATTATTCCTCTATACGTGGGTTTTATCGGCTGCGGCCTTCCCACGGGAGAACTTTCGTAAGCTGTACTGTGTGATGGTAGTGTATTAGTCCTATGGTCTCTCCAAGCTAGAAAATCCCTGTTTCCTCGACTCTGATGAATGGGTTTGCGAGGTTGAGGCAACTTATGAGGCCAAAATTTGGCGTCAAGATGATGTGAGTCCAAAGTTTTGTTGATCCGATCTTCAAGATCTTCCAGATCAGTGCCAATTCGAGTAAGTTTTCGCGGATGGCAACCTGTTTTCATAGCTTTTCTGTACTCTTGAGATTTATCCAAGAAATTGTTCAGGATCGTATCGTCCGAATCCATCTGAGCTCGCTGGTTCGATCTGTCAGATATAGGCAAACTGGCCATATTGTTCCCCTTGGTATTCATCAAGCGCTTCGGGCATTTTCACAAACGAACCAAAAATTGATAACTGCACACATTTTCCGCAATTCTCCTTTTGATCCCCGGCTGATGCACCAAAACTGATAATTTATGAATGAACAATTTGTGACGTCAAATGTTTATAAAGCTATAAAGAATAAGTTTATATAGATTATAAGGAATGTCCATTTAATTTATGAAGAGCTTGAGAGGAATTCACGTCTGGTTATTCGATAAAGATTAAAATTTTCATGATACGATTCCTCCCGAAACAAAGCCCAATTCTTGAGCCTTCAACAAACATGAGTATGCTCTAGGGATGAGGGCGATAAGGAGAAAATACAGGAATGTGAGATATCAATAGTTCACAATATAAGGTGGTAGTTCTTGGAATTAATGCATTTTTCAAATAATCATCTTATTTGGATCTCGACTCCCCTAATATCACTCGATTCTGGTCAAATTGAATTATAAACGTTGATTTGTGTTACAACAATTAGTCAGTAAGGAGTGAGTTGGATAGATCTCAATGATTTCCCTTCTATTCATCAAGAATCAACGTTTCAGATCCTGAGTATCTACCAATAAACAATATTAGGAATAAATATTTGAGATACACCACCATTCAGCAAGTACTCTTTGTTGTAATTATTCTCAATAGAATGCGAGTGGTATAATTTAACATATTGTAGTGAGAAGAGTATGACTATTGAGATGTATGTATGTCTATAGGTAGTTGGCTTATAGGAGATTCCGCAGGTCCCGAGTCGTCTATGAGAGAGATGCAGCGTATTGAGGTTCATCTTATAGGTATATATATACAGGCATCCCTCGTTTTACGCGGGGGTTACGTACTCAAAAAGTCCCGCGTAAATCAAAACCGCGTAAATCAAGACCTTATCCTTATAGGAAGAGAGGGGTTATGTTCCCGTTAACAGTTGGTGACCAACAGAAATTATAATTTCATTTATCCAAAATTTATGTAAAAGGCTTCCTAAACTCATAAATGCATATAAATATCAAGGTATATACAGAATAATGATAAAAGGTCGAAAATTTGTTCAGGAGTGGGAATTTGGTTGGAAGAACTGTGTCAGTCGAGTCTGTCCTGCTCTTCGTACGAAGTCTCTTTGAATTTCTTCGTACGCTCGTATGGCCGATTCACATTCTTCTTTGAATTTTAAGCTTCTGGTCATGATGGGATTGCACTCGATTGCTTTGTCAATTGCATCT
>JAPYYZ010003336.1:0-20943 GCA_030522705.1 Eretmocerus eremicus | reverse complement strand
GGAGCTCAAATTCAAACGAGGGTTAGCTAACGAGTGCCATCAAGTCATTAGGGCCGCGTCTCGGCCGCGACACTCATAAACCCGGTATTGTTCCTGTTTTAGTGCAGCCTCGATAAAAAATGAGGAATCGATCTACAGTGATGGCTCAATCGTAATCTAGATGCATGGATAAGACGTAAGAGGACACGCGAGCCGGTCTTTGAATCTCAAAAATCGGATCATATTGAGTACCAATATCAAGCATAACAGGCATATCAGAATAATAGTGATTACATCAAATGTCATACCATTCTCGCGATTCAAAGACCGGCTCGCGTGTCCTCTTACGTCTTATCCATGCATCTAGATTACGATTGAGCCATCACTGTAGATCGATTCCTCATTTTTCATCGAGGCTGCACCTTGATGGCACTCGTTAGCTAACCCTCGTTTGAATTTGAGCTCCGCCCCCGTCAGCCCTTTCGCACGGGACTGGGGGCTTGTGGGAGGTACATCCAGTTCGCAAGTGCAATAAATTTTTCAACCAATGATAGCGTGCAAAACTAATGCTTGCATCCACGCGAGGAAAATAGGCCGCGCTCTTTTTTCCCGCATGGGATGCTCGCACCTTATTGTCTCATCTTCATTGATTAATAACTCGGCGGTTATCATTGATAGACAATCGCGGCCATGAGATGATTTGATCCCAACATCATCCCCTACATGATTCCGCCTTCCGTCCAATCTGAGCTGGAAGACCCTGTATACCGGGGAGCCCGCGCCGAAGCAACACATGCATAGCCATCTTGAATACACAGTTAACTGCTTATCAAAAACTCTGGAAAAACAAAGGATTTTAGTCAAGAACCACCGCTTCTGGCTCTTGGATCTCGTGAGAAACATCTGAGTGAACAACTATGGACATTGGCAACATTAGTTTCCAATTAGTTTCTGCTTTTATTCCTTTTGTCGATTTTGTAAGGTCTATAACTTCGGAACAATGATTCAAGCAAAAAATGTCGAGAGAACTTCTTCGCTCAAAATAGCTTTTAGTACCTTGTAAGATTGGTTTCGAATCGAATAAGTTGAATTCTCGGATTTGTTTGAACAATCCTAGTTCAAACGGATTTGCACCAGAATTCCGCCTGGCAACGGGCATCCTGACAATCAGGAGGATTTTGGGGAGGGGATCCTGCAAAAAATCCGGCCAGAATATTTTCCTGAACAGTGGCGGTGATCTTACTTAGACGATACCTCGGCTCCATTTCGCGCGCCTCAGACACGTTCATGTTTTGATTTTACGTAGCATCCTCGCTCGATTTACCATCGCTACCTGCATCAGGCCCACGATTTGCAGCGCTGCCTCACTATCGACGTATCAGTGTGCATCTCAATTGACCTCTGCTTGTAAGGTTAACGAATATTGAGCGGTCATTCCAACAAGAGGAATTCTTCCGATCAACGCGAGATGACACAGAGCTGGTGCATGGGCGGTCGACGCTCTCGCCCTACGAGCGTATAAGTTTGAGACTCGATCCGATCGCGATATTGCACTCGTCGTTTGTTTACATGTCACCACGTCTGACAGTCACTCCCGCGCGAGGCCGCCGCATTCGGAGAATTTTCTCTGGCATCCTTCCATCAGATCTATCCGCATGCATCGTGGATTGCTATTTATGATAGAGTGGAGTGATCTTCTATGACTGAGCACCGATCCACGATCAAGAAGTCGTGATGACACGAAGAATTATAGCTGCGTAATCGAGTCTTGATTGTGTGGAAGCAACGTCGCACATCAATAACCGTTCGGCGCGGTGCAAATATAGGGCCGGCCTTGCGTTGCTTGATTACGATTCAAAAAATTATTTGTGATTCTTCGATATACTCCAGAAGTGTGGGGCGGATCTTCTCAGAATTTCGTCACAGCCTTACTGGAAACCTCGAGTCATCTACGGACTGGCCGAAAAATTCGAGATAAACTCCAGAATGGCAGAGGAAGAATTCAAACTCTTTTGATTTACGTAGTCCCTTGCTCAGATTTTGACCTGCGTAACGCTCATCGAGATTCATCGTTCCGGATGTATTTTTGACTCGAGAAAAATCATAATGGTGCTTCTTATCCATCTACACTTTGATCACTTGGGAAAAAATTTGTGATTTCAGAAACGTCGCTGGGAGAAAATGATGACGGTTTCGTGACGATTCGAAACAACCCCCACATTAGTTCCGGATGTTTTTTTGTTTCGAGAAAAATCATGGTGGTTTTTCTCATGCATCCACACTCTGATCACTTGGAAGGAAATTTGTGATTCCAAAACGTCGCTGGGAAAAAATAATGTGACGGTTTCGTGACGTCTTGAAACTTCCACAACTGAGTCCCCGATGTTTCTCTGGTTCGAATAGAATCATGGTGGTCTTCCTCACCCATCTACACATTGATCATTTGGGAAAAAGTTTGTGATTCCAGAAACGTCGTTGGGAAAAAAATGACAGTTTCCGTCTTGAAACCACCACCAACCGAGTTTTGGATGTTTTCTTGTTCCGAAAAAAACCATCGTGGTGCTTCTCATCCATCCACACCATAATCACTTTGAGGAAAGTATGTGATTCCAGAAACATTGCTGGGAGGAGAGAATAATGACGGTTCTGTGACGTGTCGAAACCACCACCAACCGAGTTCCGGATGTTTTTTTGGG
Organism: Eretmocerus eremicus; assembly: GCA_030522705.1. Lineage (NCBI taxonomy): Eukaryota > Metazoa > Arthropoda > Insecta > Hymenoptera > Aphelinidae > Eretmocerus > Eretmocerus eremicus. The sequence continues at coordinate 18,268 of JAPYYZ010003336.1, read as the reverse complement.
TCAAAAAAAATCACGGTGGATGGCTTGTGTGGGTGGCTTCTCATCCATCCACGCTATAATCATTTCAAGAAAAGTTTGTGATTTCAGAAACATCGCTGGGCGAAAATGATGATGGTTCTGTGACGTCTCAAAACCACTCTCACCCTAGTTTCGGATGTTTTTCTGGTTTGAAAACAATCATGGCCGTCCTTTCCATCGACACACACCATAATCTCTTGGAAAGAATTTTTTCGTCCAAAAAACGTTGCCGGGAGAGGATAATGTCTGGTTTGTGACGTCTTGAAACCACTCCCACCCATTTGCCGGATGTTTTTGAGGATCGAAAAAATCAAGGTTGTAGGGGGACATTGATCCACAACATAATCAATCGGAATTAAGTTCGTGGTCTGAACGACATGTCCGGAAAAAATATTCCATGATCCCGCAATCTCAAAACCTCCTCTCTGTCTTCTATCGGCCCCAGTTTCACCCACGGGAGGAGGGATGCGGGGTACCACCCTTGCGGACCCTTCATTCGTCACAAATTTGTAGTTTTTCATCGCAATTATTATCACATCGGAACTTTTGCCTAAGTTGCCAGGTGCCATTCTACTCTAAAGGTGTGAAACTCCTACAGCGGAAAAGGTGGTATCGTATTTACCCTCACGCAGTGTTCTGCACATCAGTAACCATCCCCGAGCAACGCAGCATCATCCTCGAGTCCTTTAATCTTTTCTTTCAAGATTTTTGCAGTGTATTTCCGACGTTGGAAACTTCAAACACATGATTAAACTGTGCACGAGGGGGAAACTCAAATATCAAGAACTTCTGCAGTGTGTAATTCGCCTCCATTGGCAGCCAAATTCTTCGATCGAAACAATTTCGCCAAAGTGGATGTTGATTTTTAATGGAGCTGGGCCGTAGTGGCTTTAGACTCGGCTATTGTTTCTTTAGATCTAGAGCTGCAATCTGCCATTTTTGAATTGAAAATTTTATCAAAACCTAGTCGAAGTTCCGTCGAGCCCATTTTTACTCCGTTTTGAACCGTCTAGAGTCTCCTGCATGCATCACACACATTTGATCAGGAGAGTCTCCAGATGAACTCAACACAGCGTATGATTCATGACAGACTCCGACCACTTAGAGATATCATACTTTGGCATAATGAGTGATGGCATGGAAGGCAGTTTCTTGCGTCAAATGCCCTGTCTCGATTGTATTTCAGATAATCGAAGTATACTCACGCCTCTAATAAAGATTCCATCCTATCATCATGTTCCGTACTTCCGCTCATCAAGGTACTCATCACGCTCTGCATTGTTGGATCTGAGAGCATCTGTCGAGCCATATTCAAGAGAACAGGATTCCTGAGTAATAGACCAAGATCCAGATTTGAAGCGTTAGGAGCGTTATTCTGATGATCTGATGCACCAACTACGGTGTGACTTCGTTGATCGAGCTTCTCTCTGACAATTTGCAAGTTATTCTTCAAACTTTCGTTTCCAGGTTCGAGTTGTAGAGCTTTTTCATAGTGCTCTCTCGCCTTTTCATATTGCTCCAAGCTCGAATAAGCAAGTCCCAAGCGTCCATAAGCCTTACCGTACTGAGGATCAATACTAAGAGCAGTTTGGCAGTCTCTAATAGCATTGTGATGATCTCCAAGTTTACTGAACACTGCAGCTCTGTTACAATGATATACGGCATTGCTAGGATAGAGTTCTATCGCTCTGGAAATGATGACAAAATATCAGATCCCGGGGATCGTAGGATGGATATTTGTGAGATCAACATTATCGATTTTGCACCGTAGAATGAGATGATTTTTCCACAGTTTATAAGACTCTTTCAAAGTCGAGGAGTAGATCAGTAGGTTGCATCAAAGTAAGATGCGGTCATATTTGAAAGCGAGCAGTTTATGTTTCTATATAGAAGTAGCTCCACGTACGGCTTTTGATCATGATGTGGATCAATGGAATGTGTAGGAAGGTCAGATATTGGGAAGGCTCTTCTTTCGATTTTGATCGGACTCGGATCTTGGAGTGTTACTAATAGCGACTCTGAATACGGATAATACTCTCCCACGGCCACATTTTCAACTGCCCCTTGCGCTTGCAGTAGGGCGGCGGGTCCGGCAATGGCGCACTATAGGTTATTTCAACACAACTTTGGCCAGGAATCCGGTTCACTTGAATTTTCGAGATATCGGGATGAATCTAATGGCACTCTCCTCGTCTTGAACTGAGCTGGAAGATAGGTTGATCTGATTTTGATCCAGGTGGAAGGGGGCGAGGGTTAGAACCTCTAGGGGCCGAATTTTCCGGGAGATCGGGTATTTCACTCGATAGATCATAGGCCAGTAATTCTAGCCCAAAAAGGCTGCAGAAAATGGAAGTGCATTTTCTATTTCTTTCGGTGCGGAACATGATGGAGATTGATAATTCAATGAGGGAAACACTTTTCCACCAGGGCAAAAATTACAGGACTCGAACAGTGCGAAAATAAGTCCATTTTTCTACTCTTTTTCGCGTAGTAGTCAGGACATGCTATTCCTGATGTTCACTCCCAGTTCATCTTATAGCTGATAAAATTACCTACAAAAAATTGATCCTCTCCAGTCAAAAATGATTATGAACAAAGGCGGAATTTCGTGTTTTCTCTGTTTATTCATAGCTCGGAGAATAATGCATAGAATGACTCGCAAATTAACGAATATAAAGTACTAGTCGATGTCAATAGGCACAAGAGAGGGGACGATTGATGAATTGATCGCTGAAGACGATTGGATGCAATATCTATCGACTTGTCCAATCTGTTCATCGCAAATTGACGTTTTTCGCAGTTGTTATCGTGGCTTTTTGAGTTGATGAAATAATACAAGAAAAATTTGAGCGCTTTCTGGATCCATGAACTATGTGATGCGATCAAGAGATCGGTCAATTTTTTGAATTAAATCCATTAGATTCTTCTTAAGCTTCGATTTTTCACCATTTCATATCGCGTATAGCTTTGCGGCTATTTCGGATGTCCATATAATTTTTTTTGCATCTGGAAACACTAATTTTCCCCTGAATTTTGAGAAACATTGTCCTACGACTTCTCAATTCCGAGATACGATTTTTTTTTCAAAAATTGATAGCTCATGAACAATTGAAATTTAGAGCCGAAACATGGGGAAATATTTCATGAGAGTCTACAATTCCACATGAGAAGTATTTAGGTTACATATCTGGCCGCACCCATGTGCGTGGGGTTGAGATACGCTTAACCAGCGCGTCAGCAACTGCCAACTACCGATTTCACCTCGGTGAGGGGGACCTACAGTTTAAAGTGGGTTCCGAACCACCGAGACCGCCGTAAAAAGCACATGAGAAAAAATCTCAGTGGTGCCGGCCGGGATTCGAACCCTGGCCTCCCGAGTGGGGGGCAAGGACCTCATCCACTAGGCCACGGTGGCCTCTCAATAAACTGAATGCTGATCTCGAGAAAAGTAGAAAGAGGTGTGGGTGGCGTGGTGAGGGGAGGGGGAGCCTTGGGGCCCGTCTCTTTTCTTCTTCCAATTCCAAGTTGTGGATTCTTCAACCGTATTGATAAAATACATCTTTTTTTTACACATAAAACCGATGTAATTCAATTCGACGATGGAATTCGAAGAAGAATGCAGTCGTGAGCACATAAATAGGTATTATACCCGTGCGAATATCTTAGGCGAGCAATCATTCTGGGAAGATCATCCAAAGTGCTTTCATACACAACCTGAAATATAGGTCGAGTTCTAGCACATCCAGCATGCTCTTTCGATCCAATATTCCACAATATCCATCCCTCTTTTTATGTTGGAGCTCTCTCAAAATATTCGAGAAAATAGAATATCTCAAGATGTATTACCGTCCAACATATAGGCTCAAGTTGTCTCTCACTGATGTAAAAGTTCATCCATTGCACACATTTTGCACAAATTTTAGAATAGGAAAGAGAGAGAGAGAGAGAGAGAGAGAGAGAGAAGGAGAGAGGAAGACAGAGAGGAAGAGAGAAAGAGAAGAAATACTCGAACGGGTATGAATACCTATGAGTGTGCTCACGACCGTATTCTTCTCCGGATTTCATCGTCAATTTGAATCACATCGATCTTATGCGTAGAAAGGAGATGTATTTTATCAATACGGTTGAAAAATTCACAACTCGGGAATGGAAAAAAAAAATCCCCGCCCGGGATCGAAACCGGACCTCTCGCATAAGAAGCTCAGCCACGCCTTCATGCTAAGGTTCAAGTGTTAGAAACCGTTTATAAAGTGAAACGAGTCCATCAGGGCGCGTCTGACATCAGCCTTACAACTAGAGCTCTGGAATGAATGTTTTAGTTATATCAGTTCCTACTGTAAGACTCCGCAATATTGATGGAAAAAATTTCTTTCATCGAGTTTCGCGACAATTGTTCAAACAATTCATTCGAACAACAAATACTGGAGTTGAGTCATAAGTCCATCTCAGATCGCGACTTCCATTGATCTCCAACTCTCAAAACATTGAAAATAGGATTTCAACTGGACTCAATGAAAAATAGTTTGAATAAATCATTTAAACAATGTTTAAACAACGATCATCGTACCCTCATGAATGGGTTGAGATGTACATTACCTCTACGAACCAGTCTTTGGATTGATCGGACACTTTGGTGACTTCTCACGCTTGTATAACTCACTATACCAAGACCTTCCATGTTCTTGTGATAACCTCGATAAATACCAATAATATATACGAAGGAAAACCGGTGTCGCAATAGTTTTCCCCATTTCCAGAGGCTTGGAGCTTTATTTGTCATTTTGAACCGTCGGAAAAGATTGAGTACAGGACGAGTTATCTACTAATGGAAAAAAAATTACTAGAATCACCCATAGTGCGTCGGTCGCTCAGCGTCAATGAACGAGGCATTCCAGATTTGGACAGCCACCGCCGCATTACCCATATCTGGTGGGGTCCTAACGCTCTCCCACTTGAGGTTCTGCTCCGAGATGATCAGTGCGTCTACTCCCAGTCTCGTAGCTTCTGCTTCGAGGAGGTCGTGGTCGTTTCTACTTCTGCGGAGGTTCGCTTGCAGGAAGCTAGCCATCTCCACGTCTCTTCTTGTGCTCCCCTGTCTTCGCCAGCTGGTAAGCCTTGCAGCACAGCATTCCAGACCTGTGGTTGGAATCCTCCTGCAGAGCTTTACAGCTAGGGTACTTGTGCTCCTTAGAGCAGCAAGCAGCCGCTCTAAGTCCCTCCGCGCCGCAGTTGGAACAGCGCTCTGTCTGCCTCTCTTGCTGCTTATCACATTTCACTGACAAGTGCCCATACTGGAGGCAAGTGTAGCAACTCAGGATCTCTTTTTGCTCACGGATCCGGGCAATTGCGTTGTCGATCCGGTTCTTCCTCTTATCCATGAGTGGTCTAGCGAACTCAGCTGGGACCGTGACCACCGCAGTCTGGGTTCCTCTGAACCCTGGGCATATGATCCTTGCAGTGATACTCCCAGTATGTTCCTCTCCTAGCTCTGCCACGGAGGCTGTCTTCACCTCTTACAATGTGCTGACACCGTCAATGTCGAGCACTTCGAGGGCGACAGTCGGGGAGAGCCTCCTCACCTCGCCTGAGTTGTGGATTGCTCCCCTCACGGCAATCTCGACGGAGTCCACCTTGGTTCCTTTCTGCAATTCTATGAGCAAATGCCCATCCTCCGTTTTTTGGCATTTCGAGACTTTGGGAGCTAACTCCTTGGCCTCAGCCCCCTTTTTGATTCTCCTAGCATATCTGGGTAGGTCAAGCCATTCTCTGTTGGTTTGACAATCATAGCGTCCGGTCTCACTCTTCTTCTTGTGCCCTTGTTTTTTCTCTTCTTCTTCTCCTCCCTCTGTTTCATCTCCCGCTGTGATTTCGGAGGTCAATGCCCGCTGCGCTGCTCTTCTTGCGCCCCTCTTCGCGGGTTAATCACCTACTTCCAGTCGGAGCCCCTGTTCTCTAGCTGGCTCCTCGGTGAGCAGAACGAGAGTGACGTACCAGGCGTGGATGCGGCTGACTGATGTGCCGTCCTTCCACTCTGGTAGAGTGAGGGTGAGCTTGGGAGGTCTGAGTGCCGATCTCTCCGCTCTTTCCTTCAGCTCCTCCTCGCAGCTGGTGGGGCTAGTGTGGCTTCTCTCACTCTGACTGTGACCGCTCGTCCCGGGGATCGGTTGGCTGAGGGAGATAGGAGTCACCGCTACCTTTGCAGCGTACTTTTCCATGGTGGGACTGAGTTTTTTCCTCAGGTCAACCACTCTATTTCTAGCCTCATCCAGTCCTTGCCGCAGGGTGCTCGCTTTCTTCGCGAGCTTTTTCGTCTCTTTTTGTCCGCGGCGTGCTCCTCTACATCCTTAGTGATGTGGTCTAGTAACCTCAGCACCTTCTCCAGGATTTCTTCCTCTCGCGAGTGAGCTTCCCTGAACTCGCCCCATTGTTCCTGCAAGTCAGCAGCTTTGGCTACGCCTCCACTACCGACTCTGATCCCATGACCAACCCTTTGGCTTGGCTGTTGCCCCTTGCTCACTTCATCGACGATCATGAGATCGTCGTCTCCGGTTTTTGCATCCGGCTTCGCATTCTCACCGGTCTTCACACCCGGCATCGCCTTGAAAATGCTCGCTAAATCACGACTTGAAGAGGTTTGGCCACCCGCAGATTCCGAGCTGTGGCCAAGAACGAGAGGCGAGCTCTCGGTGCAATTGTGCTCCACTTGAAAAGTAGAGTTGTGCACATGCGGAGTTTTGTCCGTGGAACTCAACATCTTCCATCATGTTTAGAGAGGAGGACCTACTAACCACATACAGGCCGGCTCCGGAACCAGTATGGGAGCCCTCAGATGGTATTGAGGGCCGTTCTGTGTAAGTATGTGTGTATTGTAGAGTGAGTGTGCGCTTCACCCCTCCTCCCTCCCCGAACAACAGTAACCGATGGGTCCTCCTGATTCCGAGCTCAGGCTCCTCTGCTAGGTCGGTCCCCGTCCCTTTGCGGTTACCTTGCGCCACCACAAAGAGACAATCCGTGTTGTTACTGAGTAGGAGAGAGCCCGACTAGATTCAAGCCCCCACTTCTCGGTTGTAACTCGACTCTCTCAGCAGTAGAGGTACCCATCTGACATGTCTGGTCTAGAAAAACCTGGTGTGCCTGAGCTTTTTTTTTGTAGCGTACACCAAGGTAGCTCCCCCAAATATAAACAGCGGTTATATGTAGCCCCCTGGGATCGCGATACAGAAGGATGATTCAGCTCATTACGTCGGCTGTGTGGTGATTCCAGACCTAAAGTTATAATGGGGGAGTTGAACGCAAACTTGTTTGACATGGCTCATCCTGACACCAAGACTTTGACTGCACTGACTGAAGAACTGTTCTTACAGATGGTACAGCATGGCGTGACTCACGAACACAACCCCAAGGTACTATATACATGGATTGCTCACACTTATACGGATGAAAACGACACCATTACTGACTTCCAGAACAGGTTGCTGCCCAGTTTTGGCAAACACGCGGTGATTGATGTCACCATCAACGTCTCTAACTCTGCTTTGTCGAAGGATTCCTCCACCTATAGGGATTTCCCGAACATCACTCCGGAGCAATCAAATGACCGCCTGCTACGCTACGACTGGTCAGCCCTTGAAAACGCTGAATCAGTTTGGAAAATGCTGTTAACTGTCAATTGGATAAAAAATCAGAAATAGTTCTAGATGAATTAAAGCCTGGAAAAACGGTTGGACCTCGTAAACGCGATGCTATTCTGCAAAGTACAGTCCTCCCGCGCTAATACGGACGAATATGACACGAACTGACTGGTTAACGTGAAGAAAATTTTGCCCTCTTCAAATTAACATGGGCGAGCATAGAGGATTCCCGTCTAACACGAAATTTCTCTCTAATACGAATCTCGAACGAATTTCCGTTCCCGCGGTCATCTGGATCTTGGTTTATCCGAATTCGGTTTGTCAATAATGTGATGATCAGGCATCGTAGGCAGCTCAGTTAACAGGAATGGCACCGCGTAAACAGGCGTCCGTCGATCTTGCAACTGAAATCTCCATCTTACGCGAAGTCTAGAGTAGTGTGAAGAAGAAAAAGGACATAGCACGACATTCCAACATTCCAAACTCTACGTTATCAACGATAAGCAAACAGAAGAAAGAGCTTCACGATGCCATTGCTTCTGGAACCAAAACAACGACTGTAAAACGTCTCTGCGTTGGAAAATATGCTGAAATTGAATCAGCGCTATTCTCCTGGTTTTCGAGAGGAGAACATTCTAGTGAGTAATTCTTTATTGCAAGGAAAAGCTCTAGCTTTTGCTGAAGAATTGGGTGTGCACGATTTCAAAGCTTCAAATGGATGGCTTAGAGGATTTGAACAGCGTGAAAATATAACTTCTCAAATCATTTGAGGAGAATTTAATAAAGTAGATGGAGAGGATGCAAATGAGCGGCCGAGTGTTTCCAGTGAAACTGAGAAAGATTTTCAGGCCGTGATAAGTTCAATTTGGATGGAGCTCCAATTTTTTGGAAACTTTTACCAAACTAATCTCTTCAAGTGGAAGGTGATAAGTGTCATGGAGGTGCACGAAGCGAAGAAAGAATTACTGGTGTGTTTGCTTGTAATGCAGATGGCAGCTAAAAAATGTCCGTGTGGATTATCGGCGAATCGAAAAATTCCCGTTGCTTCAAAAAAAAAGCAAATGAATCATCAAATCTACCATGTGACTACTCACGTCAGAAGAATGCCTGGGTGGACAAAATAAGTTTCCGGAAGTGGCTGTTGAAATTCGATGAAGAAATGCTTTCTGAGAACCGCCAAGTTCTGTTGATGATGTAGTGCTCATGACGTTTCTGGTTTGGAATTATCGAATGTGACCATCAGGTTCTTCCCGCCAAATACAAAAAGTCGATTGCAGCTTTTGGACCAAGGAATTATCGTCAATAATTATAGGAAGAAGATTTCTTAGCATCATTGTTGATATGATGCCAAGCTCAATACTGTGGGGTCAAATGCGTGTATTCATTCTCGATATCTCACGCCAGATTTGTGACAGCTGACTTTTGGACACGTCTCGTCCGAACTGCTATACAATCAATAGAGAATGGCGAGAAAAAAATTAAATGGGACATCTCGGATGCTATCAAAGCTCTCGCATTAGCTCGGAAGTCGGTCACTCCAACTGTGATTCAAAACTTATTCAAGGAGGCATGGAGTCAACCTGATCAAGTTGAGATATATAATTGTCATCCAACATCCTCCAAAATGGAAAAGATCACGCCACGCGAATGCACCCTTTCAGCTGGAGGTAAACAAATACACTTATATTTCACAACATGTACGGTTCACGGTATGGACGACGAAAATGATGTAATCTGATATATGTTCTTGCAGAATCAGGTGTCGTTCGAAGATTATGTCAATATCGATCAAGAAGTCGCTGTTCGTTATGCCGATGATGCCGAAAGCGAGATCCAAGCGCATACTCAATCAGCTGTTCTGGCAGCTCTACAAACGATTCGCGACCATGCTGCTTGTTTCGAAGTCTTAATAGATTTTGTCGATCGATTGGAGGGAATATCCTACGAGTTCAACTCAACTAATCCGCAAGCACTTCTCAAAAACTTAAGATGATTTCCTTGTGAATAAGAGATCTAAGTAATTTATCTCCTGGGCTAACTTTGTTTATGAGTGATTTTGTTCATGAGTATCCATATCAATTAATCTGTATTTCTATCAATGGACTATAGAGAAGTCTCTTCCTAATCGCTAGGACATGATTGAGTATTCGAATAAATGTTTCCAAATAACGCAGTAAAGCAATATTGTTCTCTAATTTTCAACGCGAATTAGTTCGCATTATTAGCATTCTTGGTGGACACGAATTATTTCGTATCACAGAGGGGACCTGACCCCTTGCTTGACACGAATACCTATATAACACGAACGAAATTTTCACCCCTTCACATTCGTGTTATCAAGGGAAGACTGTATTGGGAATCTGTGGAGCGGATTTCTCTTGTAGGATATTATCTGAGTCAAATTATTGAATTTGATTTCGTTCAAAATTCTCGGGTCTACGACATGGTAGGGAAGATAGAGTGGGTACAATCAATAATATGATAAGTCAAAATGAATCTCTTAATTTTATTCAAAAATTCGTGGCTCCATTATTGAAATTTTACAGGAATACCATCATTGTTCTTTCAAACATAGATCTCAAACTAACAGATATCCGCGACGCGACGCGTGACATATAAAATTCATGGATTATAATTCATAGACTTATGTCTGATTCTGGTCTTTCTTTGCAAGTAAGAATTGAACACTGCTTAGAAACTTTCTTAGAAAATGACTCTGGAGTAAAAAAAAAACAATTTGAAATGAGGAAAAAAAAATCAATCAACCTGGCGGCACGTGGTATCTGCATATAGCAGTGTCCGGTGCGCCAGTGAGCCTGCCGACGTTGGTTTCTGCTTATAGTATGTCCAGTGTCAACTTTTGGTCAGCAAAGAAAGATATATAACTGCCGAGGGCAAATAGATCTCTTTGGAGCTGGACTCACCCTAGAGTGTCTCAACCATGCGTTTGCGTCGGTTGTTATAGCCAGAATCTCTCGCGTTTATCTAAAACTAATAATCTATTATACTATCGGCGGCTCCAAAAGATAGAATGTCGCAACTATCAATCCTTCAACCAATCACATAAACAGAGCTGCGCACGTTAGCTACCGCAAGATAAATCGGCCACATGATCACACGCGGGTACTTTGTATCGGTAATTATATAATACTCATGAAAACTTAATAAATTCTATTAAATCTTAATCGGATCGTGCATTGCATTAATATCCGCTGTTTGGATGATTTTCAGATCGACTGGTCATGAGTTCCCATGATAATCCTATGGTGATTCTCCCATCAATTCAAACTTGGCGCCATGAAGCATGTGCACATCCACCTGACGAGCTTGCCAACTTTAGATCCGTACATCAGTAGTAGGCAAATTCAGCACGTGGGTAGTTGAACTTGGGTTATGTTTTCGGTGTTTTCGGTTTGTTCATGTCCAGCGGGTGATGGGGGAATATATCTGGATTGTGAGCACTGGGTGATTGATATGAATTTATGCGGATCCAATGGGTAAGTAAACCTGAAACATGATCTTTAAGTATGGTCTCATCCATTGTAGGTGTTAGTAGCATGGTGGAGTAAATTTTGGGTAATTGTTATTATTTGAGTGATTTGGAAATTGATGAGTAAGTTTTGTAACTATTGGGTCAAATGTATTAATAGGTTATCAGTTGGACTACAGAGTGGATGTACTAACAAGTATGAATAATAATTAAACACCCTATGTTTGATTCTAATTGTAATCTTGTAAGAAAATGAAATGCGGCTTCTGGGATCATGGCCTTCGTCAGAAGACCAGAGGAGTCAGGATGGCTCTGTGGGATTCCCAATCATCATCACCTAAGTGCGAGAGGTCCAGCCAATCATTATTTCCTCTGGGTCGAAGGATTATGAGAAATTTTCCATGGGATGACAGGTATGGGTCGGGAGGATCTTTTGATCCTTCCCAATTACTACATCAAGAACGTTCCATCATGATTCCTTCGGAATAAACAACTATGACGATGACATGAAGAAAACTGAAACCTGCATATTAATTGTTTGAACTAGGTGACCGAGTTATGATCTTATATTTTCGTCTGAAACTTTGACTCTCCCGTTAACTCTTTCTGCTCTTACTAACAGACATTGATTACTAGAATACAATATTGATACTCCTTTCTGTTCTATGTACCTGATGCCTGCCATTGCTCAGATCTCCAGCCATGGACCCAAGTATGCTGTCAGTTTTTTCACCTAATGCAGCATCTAATACTCGACTACCATGACATGCTGACAGGTGTATTTTGTGATACTCATTATGCAGGTGAGGTCATTCGTATATACTATTTTATATTACTTCTTCTATTTTTGAACTTAAAATATTGAACTTATACATATATTTTTCAAATAATGGATGACTCTGAAACTAATAACCAAATTAAATCAAATACGATTGAATGAATAAGTAATTTCCATCTGTGGAGTCGCGATAATATGGAGAACTAAACCAAAAATTGCCCCAATGATCTAAGTGTTGCAACTTGGATTGATCAGAAGTCCGAAGCGCTCATGGATAAGCGCGATGCGACACGTAGGCGCTGGAAGCGTCACCAATGCAATCAGCGCAAGTTTCCTAAACTTCAAAATGAGTACTTTCGACTAAGCGAAGAGGTTGGCGTGCGCCTAGAGCAAGAGCGGGATTCGTTCCTCCAAAGTCATCTTTCGGACGCTCTGGGTCGAAATGAAGACATCTGAGAGGAAATGTGCAACCTCGGCCTGTTGCCCAAGAGCAAAGAGGAGGAACTTCATGGAACCACACCGGATGAGTTGATCGTTGACTCTGCGAGGGTTTCCGCCTCGCCTCACGGTAATATTGAAGAAGCAATCGGCGGAATAAATTTGGCCGAAGAAAGGGGCTTCAAGTTCAAGCCCGCGAATTTCAATATAGTCGTCTTTCCCATCAAACATTTCCCCTCATAGGTCTCCGGGGTGGACGGGGCCTCTCAAAGCGTGATCGCAAAGGCTTCCCGATCATAGGTGATCTCATTGTACCTATTTTCAACTCCTCTCCCGCTCATGACATCTTTCCTGAGGCTTGGAAGCAAGCACAGCTGAGTGAGCTTGAAGAAGACTGCAGCTCCATCAGCGGTCTTGGACTCCCATCCTATAGCGCTGCTGTGCTTCATTTCCGAAGCCCTGGAGAAGCCGTGGAGCTGGCAAGAAAGTATTCTCTTCGAGCTTTGACCGTGAGCCATCCGAATCGTACCCGGTAGGGGGTAACGTGTGCTTGCCAAGGAATGTTGCCAAACACGAAACGAGTGCATGCGTTTTGGGCACGTTCGAGTCTGACATTCTGTTTGTCGGTGAGATCATGGTAGACATAGTCGAAGAAGGGGAGAATGAGAGTTTGGAAGGGTGATTTGCGGAGTGGAAATGAAAAAGCATGCTGATGAGGACGAAGCTGGCGTAGTGTTCCAAAAACGCGCTGACGAATGTATGAGACGTGTTTATTCCAGGTGAGGTCGGCCGACAACCAGACACCAAGATTTTTCGCTTCGGACACAAATTCTACGGGCGTACCGTCTATCACTATTCGAGGAAGTGCATCCAAATCTGAATGTCGGAGATTTTTGCCGCTGCCAAGTATCATTACTTTTGTTTTCTTCAAATTCATGCTAAGGCCATTGGCGATGTCCTGTGAGTGGATAGCGTTTGCATCTCTCTCAATCAATTCAAGGGCTTCTGCAATTTCATAACGGTAGCAGCTCCGGTAGATCTGTGTGTCATCTGCATATATCATGTACCGGGAGACCCGCAGTACCCGAGGCAAGTCATTGATGAAGATGGAGAATAAGAGAGGTCCGAATACTGACCCCTACGGAACACCGGCAGTCGTGTTCATCCAGTCGAAAATTGTTCCTCCTTCATCAATAACAGCCTGGCATCTGTCGGCTAGGTATGACAAGAACCAACGAATTGTGTGGTCGCTCACGTGGAACGAACGTAACTTGAGAATCGGAACGTTGTGTGGGATCTTATCGAAAGCCTCAGAAGAATCGAAAAGAACTAAGATCGTGTCCATTGATTAATCTATGCCTTTGCGAACATCGTCTAACACTTCAAGCAGTGCAGTCAAGGTGCTGTGACCTTCTCGAAAGCCAGCTTAACATGGATCAAGAAGCTCCATACTCTTCGATGAATTGTTCGAGTTGGCTTGAAACTACTTTTAAAAAAATGCAGGTAGCCAATTATGAGCGAATTATGAAATGTTGCAGTCATTTTTTGATCCGAATCAAGTGTTACAAATTTAGCGATAGTCTCATCCCGGTTAACAGCTTGGGGCTGTGCATTTTGAGAGACCATAGACTGAACAGACGTGCTAGGAACATCACAGATCAAGGTTTGACTTGCAGTTTGAGTATTGGGCGGGGCTTGAATATTCCCACTAGTAGCGATCGAAAAAGTGCTGGTTGAGCTAGAAGAGTTCGATGGGAGGCTGAAAACGAGGGTACCAAGTTGGTTTGTCATGATGTCGTTATCGTAACTCCCTCGGCGTGAGTTGATGTCAGCTTCCGTACGTAGGAAATGATTCACGCAGCAACGTCTAGAATTTAGGCACTACACATAGGCAAGGGCACACCCAGTGTGGAAAATTGAGTTACACTCTTCACACAAAAATAGTTTGTCTCTGGCATTACCAACAAACCTCGCGCACACAGGCATTCGTTCTGCTAAGGGTAACAGCTGGTCCGGGTACCGAGGGGATCACATGTGCGTAGCTACGCGTGCGCGGACAGGGCAATGGGCGATCAGCGAATGTTCACAGGCTGACTAGCACGACAGGTACACGCTCGGATGAATACGCACGAACGCGTGTGTCAGATGAGGTAGCGCAGTGTCGAGGCGCATTGGTGGATTACACTGATAATGATTCATCTCACGCTTATCACTGTTGGCATGAACTATCGACCTCTGCGTATGCGCGTTCGTAGGAATACCAGCCTCATCACAGCTTTCAGTCCGGTGGGTCACAGCCGATTCGGAGACGTCTGCATACAGGAGACAGCATACGACAAGGTAGCAGACGACGAACGTCGCATCAAACGAAGAGACGAGTAGATGCCGGGGCACGCATGCGCACATGCGTCGATTTGCGCGCCGGAGTCAGCTCCAGGCCAGCACAACAAATGAGGCGTCATAGATTTTGAGTGGATTTTTCTTCCTGGCTCAAAGGAGGAGCCGTGCAGTGTGTGCTCCAAAGACGTGAGCCCGCTGGAGAAGTCCACTCTGCAAAAATTTCCCACTCGGGAGAATGAATTCCCGGTTGATAAGTGGTTCTGCACGGAGCGATATGGAGTGCTTGTGTAATCGACTTACCAGCCGGAGAGAGAGAGAGAGATTGATTGATTGATTGATTGATTGATTGAGATTTATTGAGGGCGGAGGGTGAACCCTATTAGCCCAGTTCGAGATACATGTGGCTGAGTAAGTACATATAATGGAATATAATCTAGAATTTCAAAAGCAATAAGCGAAAATACATGAGAGCTTCGGATGATATGATTCATTAACACTCCAAAAAATCCATAAAACGTGCTCCATGATAGAAAGAAAACGAGGGGAAGGAATGAGAAAAAGAAACAAGTAGAATATTTGACCGATCCCTCGTGCGTGCCCAGGAAGCTGCATGAAGGGCGCGAGGGAAGGAGGCACAGGATCGAGATGCTCCTTCTGAGCGCGGTCTAACCAATCTTTTGTGTCACGATCGAAAAGAATTGCGGAGAGAGAGAGAGAGAGAGAGAGAGAGAGAGAGAGAGAGAGAGAGAGAGAAGAGAGAGAGAGAGAGAGAGAGAGAGAGAGATGGGAGAGGGGGAGAGGGAGGGGGGAGGGAGAGAGAGAGCGAGAGAGTGGGAGGGAGAGGTAGACGGGAGGGGAGGGAGATAGATCGATAGATAGATATGGATGTATCTTTTATTCGCACAGAGGCAAAAAATGAAATATTCAGTGAAGAAATACAATATGCTCACAAATATATGTTTCACATACAGTCGTTTTGGCAAGGGTATTAGTAGAATCACAAGTGTGACGAGACGTTTCATACTTAAACTTTCAATAAAGATACACATCGTACGTTAGGGTTTAGGGATTGGTGGGAAGAAAACATAGTAGAATATCACAGTCGAAAAATATCAGTCGTAAGGCTGATAGACATTGAACATTGCACAAACACGTAAGATGATATTTGAAGATGAAAAAGTGCCCAGCGTCCACACCAATCCTCTGCGGGGGGAGCATCATCAGAAGTTCTCTCACTGCCCCTTTGAATAGCGAGAGTTTCGGTCACTACCGAATGCCAGGAGGGAGGAAATTTCAAAGACGAGCGCATTGACTCTGGGAAGATCCTCGCTCATAGTGAAGTCGCATCCTTGAAACTTCGAGTTCCTGATCTCTTGCATCAGCCCGCTGAGGGCGCTCGGGGTGGTACTCGGGTAACATTGCATTCAGGTAGCCAGACTCTTTCATATGCACGATCTCGTACATTAAGAGGGCTGCAAGGTACATTTTCCGCGAATCAGTACGCAACCATTCCACGCGCTCCCTATATGTGTCGACGTGCTCGTCTCTCCTAACACCAAGAATGTATCTCACACATAAATTGCTTAGTCTCTGTACCCGCGCCCTTAGTTCGCCAGTGGCGTGGAGGTACACGACCGCACAGTAGTCCAGGTGGGGTTGGACTAAGGTCTCGACCAGTCAAATTCGGAGAGTCTCAGGAGTACAGGCCCTAGAGAACCGCAAGCTATAGAGGGGCTGGTTCACTTTCTTTGTAATTTGATTAATATGCAGTTTCCACGCCAATTCACCGTCCAATGTCACACCGAGACTCACGACCATGTCACTGAATGGCACAAATACCCCGTCTTATATCTCAGACTCTGGCAAGCTCATCTTTTGCAGGTCTGTTACGTTCCTCTCCGAACTAAGAAAGATTGCCTTGGTCTTGCCAGCATTGAGACGCAGGCCGGAGCCCTCGGCCCACCCAGCAACAAGTCGCCCTATTTCTCCTACCCGAGCAATGCCCTCCTTGATGTTCTTCTCATCTACGTGTAGATAGATTTGAAGGTCGTCTGCGTAGAAAAGATGGTTTACCGACTTCCCATCTACCAACTCAGGCAAATCGTTGACGTACAAGCTAAAGAGTAGAGGCCCGAGAACGGAACCCTGTGGAACACCCAGATTGCTAGTAAGCCAATCAGAATTACCGTTTTGTGATGTGACGATTCGGGTGCGACCTTGCAAATGTGATTGTATCCACAGGAGTGCCGATCTCGAGAATTTCAGATGTCATAATTCACCCAATAACTTGGATGGTGAAATTGTGTCAAAAGCTTTACTAAAGTCGGAAAGTAGTAGAAGGGTAATCTTCCTTCTGTCAATACCTACTCTGATGTCTCATGACTACCTACTTGTAGTATAAATCCACCATTAGTTGTACAATATTATCCGATATTTCCCACTTCCATGATATTGCGTGCGTGCTGGGACCGAACTGGGACCGTATTTGAATTCAGCGATCCAGAAAACATTCACATAGTGTAAAAATGGAGAGTGAGTATAGTTTGATCACCATCTCCGAGCAATCTCGTAAAATCATGGTGATTTGAGGTTTTATCAACATTTCGGTGTGCTGGGACCAAACTGACCCCGGATTTGGATTCAGCGACCCAAAATACGTGAAGGTATCATAGTCTGCGAGTTAGGTCAGAACTCCTTCTCATTTTTGTCTGACTGTGCTATCTTTTCTCTCTCTCTCTCTCTCTCTCTCTCTCTCTCTCTCTCTCTCTCTCTCTCTCTCTCTCTCTCTCTCTCTCTCTCTCTCTCTCTCTCATCGTAACTCATTTCACATATCAGCTTCTGAATTTTGGAATAGATTACTCGCGAGATCACAAAGCTCCCACGGGATTCAACTTCTCTAGCATCATTCAAACACCATCCTCTAATGCGTCTATCCAGTCAAGAAATGAACTCAGAATCTTGATTTCCCCCAATATCAGAGGTTTTGCACTCGTGCTCTCATGAAAAAGCTCAATCATGCTGCATTATACTGAATTTATAAGTCATGAAAAAGCTGGTCTACTACTTTTCTGTGAATGTTTTATCCCTATCTGATTATCTTATTTATAACCTATGAACTGTGTTGCTCTTACCATCATCATTATTGTTGTAAATTTTATGTATTTCATCTTCGAAGTGCCCTTTGGGACGCGATGTCCCCGGGCTAATAGATCTACCAATCAATCAATCAATCTCTCTCTCTGGCGGTGAGTACATCCACACGCGTTTCTCATCGCTCTGTACTCGAACGTCGTTTTCACCATCCAAACGTCGTCTCGACCGGCATTTCTCTTGCAGATTGGGTTCCTCTCGCAGGCTCTAACTCTGGGAGCTTCACTGCATGGCTCCAACTCGAGCCGGAGAGGAATAATCCGAATTCTGCCATCCTGAACAACTTTTGGCCAGCAGATCTTGGCGCCGAAATCGAACCGTCTGCGCATGCTCTGCGACCGGCAATCGTCTGCTCAGCTGTGTCACCTGACTGCCGTCTGCTGCGATGTCGTCTGCTGTGAGTGCCACCTGTCACGCATGCGG
>JAPYYZ010003335.1:0-16700 GCA_030522705.1 Eretmocerus eremicus | reverse complement strand
GTGTTTGTTATCATAAAACTAACCTGTAGCATATGTACAATAGAGCCGCAATGATGTGTTTGCACTTTTCCCCTGCACCAGCTTGACACGACCAAATCAAATGCAGCACTTTTCCTTTTTTGATCTCGCCGTTTAAGAGTGCTTCCCAGTGCGGCCAACGCGCCATCTGGCGGCCAAAACGTATTTTATTAATAAAAATTTTTCTAAACAATTAAAAACTATTTGAAAGGTACCGCCACCTGCGGAGAATTTTTCTACAAGTTTTAAGGAAAGTTTCGCAAAGAAAGGTGTAAAATTGAGCCCGTAAACTTGCGGGAAAGATTCCTATCGTCTTCAATAAAGTTCCAAAAAGTTCCCGCAAGTTCACGGGTTCAATTTTGCACCTTTCTCCACGAAACCTTTTTTTAAATTCGTAGAAAAATTCCCCGCAGGTGGCGGTATCTTTCAAATAGTCTCTAGTTGTTTAGAGAAATTTTTATCAACAAAATACGTTTTGGCCGCAAGATGGCGCGTCGACCGCACTGGGGAGCACTATTTCGTGAGGTTTTCTCTTCACATCTGACGATTGAGAACAGTATGCAGTGAAGTTGAGGGCAGAATCCATACATCGGTCTGGATTCTTGCCAATTTTGAAAATGTCACCGGATGTCAAAACAGTTCTTTTCAGTTCTTTTCAGTTTTTCATTTCAGTTTTTCTCCAGGGTCCCGAGGCAGGAATAAGTATTAGCTCTCGAACTTGAATTCATAGAGAGTTGGTTAGAGCTGCTATACTCAGAGTCGTTTTGATAGTTTTCTAATTGATCCATTGGGCTCGATTTTCCACGATCTGGATGGCTGTCGCTGCAATGACCAAGTCATTTAACATTCATAGAAATTAGAGTTAATGAAACATCATTGGACGCTGTCTACAAACATAAATTGGTCAGAACCAGTCTAATTTTTTTCCTGAAACTTCTTTGCATAAATTTTGTACGTGAATTATTTCAATTGTAAATAAGATTCATTCGTGCTTCTTCCTCCATTGTCATAGAAACTGCAAGGGGACATCCCGCAGTGATGTCAGACAATGATGAAATTCGCATTTTCACAAGTGAACGAAATATGCATCCATTATACTTTATATCGCCCTCAACGAAGTTTTGCCGATCTTTATAACAATAGAAGGCGCTCGAACTGCGTACCGATAACGAACTCGAATTCATTTGATCCTCATATTCAACTGCGATGTCAATCCTGTTAGCAGTTCATTCCAATTATTACAAGAGCTAACCCATGTAGTAGAACCAGGTCGACCACTCGGAATGAGATGCCAGGGTAGATTGAGCTAGTTTAACAATCAGCTATGCAACGATCTTGTCAGAGATTTCGAAGTAGAATCAACCCTGAACGTCTTGTGATTTGAGTTTATTCATGAATATGCATGATTCATTGAGATTTAATATGCCCGAGCGACAACTTGATTCTTTCCTCTGCGATTAAGTTACCGAGTCCGACCTTGAAGGAGTCAATAGTCGAGGAGTGAACACGACGCCGGAGATAGATCCCTCTCAAAATGAGTGTGCTTGACTCGGAGACACTCTGATGCTCTGATTGCAGCGCATCCACCACCTTTGCGCAATTTCAAGCTGCCAGCTCGCAAATATCCGCTCGAATTTAATCTCTGACTCTCATTTCTAGCTCTGCAGGTCTCCTCTTCAAAATAAGTAGCGCTCGGCAGTAGCTCTCTCTATTTCTCCTCCTCTTTCTCCCTTGAGATGCTTGAATTTAATTACACATGTCTTCAGTTAATGTATCCAAGGCCCGAGCACAAGTGCGTTCCAGGAGCGAGCACCCTCCAGTTAGATTAACTCTCGTCTTATTCTTTTCCATCCATTCACTATCATGGAGTTCATACCTTCTAAAATTGCTTGCTCTCTGCTTCCAAATTTTGAATCAGTGGAATGAAAATGTTCATTCATTGAGTACCAGTTTTCACAGTCTTTATACCTCCGAGTTTTTTTCTTCAATATTTTTCTCCCTTGAAATCGAGTCCTGAATAGCGCACAGTTCGTAACAGCTCTTGCCCGGCGTAAATCTGATTTCGAGGTGGCCATAGCGGGGGATTGAAAACAAGCTTCTCGCCGCGCCGAGCTTGTGTTTTCATTCGAGCCTGACTCCTTTACTTTTTTTTCTCTGTTTCAACGACGAAGGAATCGGCATTCGTCTCTTTTGGAGCGTTATAGCTTTGGCTCAAGATTGTAATGGTCTCACCCCTTGTTGATGTGAAGTACTAAAGGATTTAGATTGCGCGAATTTGAAAGGGAGCTCCTTTCGTCAATTCAAAGCTGGACTGATAGACTTTTTTGTGGGAGAGAAACTTATTACCTCTTTCTGCAAACTTTTGCCTTAGAATTTTCTGATGCTAAGAGTAAGCACTTTACCACGAGTACCAAGTTTCCCTCAAATAGACTTGAAGGAATGCAATATTGTCGCATGAAAGATCGTAACCATTTCGCAACCTTGATCAACACTTATTCTTTGAAAAGTAATTATTCTCAGGGTGTTTGCAGTGAATCAAAAATGCCCTCTAAATTATTGTTGTATTCAAGATGTAAGAGGATCACACGAGTGAAAGCTGATTGCTTCAACCTCTACTTCTCCTCATTTAATCTCATTCATC
Organism: Eretmocerus eremicus; assembly: GCA_030522705.1. Taxonomy (NCBI): domain Eukaryota; kingdom Metazoa; phylum Arthropoda; class Insecta; order Hymenoptera; family Aphelinidae; genus Eretmocerus; species Eretmocerus eremicus. The sequence continues at coordinate 14,041 of JAPYYZ010003335.1, read as the reverse complement.
CAGCCAATGGAAATTCCACGCCAATCAAATTTTCTCTCGCAATCGAGAGACACGCGAGAGCGGGAAAAATTGTTCCAGTGTAAGGGATGACCTTGGGTAGAATCTCGTCGCAGCATATGAAGAGGCGATCGAAGGCAAAGTTGGCGACTTCAAATGAGGATTTTCCCGAGTGCTCATTTGCTCTGCAACTCCGAGAATCAGCTAGGATTCAGTGACATCCCGCCTGACCTGATTTCTCGCAGTTGTGAGGGTTTTGCAAGAGAGAGCGGGCAACTTATCCGGAGCCTCGCCTTCCCTCTGCCACGAATCAATTACACTCGTAAATTTGATTGAACGCTGCTCTTCCGGAGCTGCAGAAGCTCGCTCTCGGCCAGGATCGGATGACGCGCTTCATTAGCTCTGATACACGACGCAGAAAGACAGACATGTATAGCTGATTCCGTTGTATGAGAATATCGGATTTTTTCAAAGTGCTTTATAAAAAGTTTTAGAGGACGTAGATGAGGATCACCCTGAAGGCTTGCATGGTGGATTTTTGTTGGAATTGGATCTCAAGTTTTCGCTGTTCAAGATGAAGAGTCTTTGTGCTGTTGTGCAGAACTGCTGACCTGTGAATTAACTTCTCCTTCCTAGAACTTCTGGTATTACTCGAGGGAGGGTATTTTAATGAAGAGATTTAGCCAGTATACCAAATACAATCCGAAAAAAGGGTTACTGGCTGTTGTATCATGGTATGTGATGGGCTATTATTTTTCCAACTCATTGGAGAACGTTAGGTGTACCGAACATACGGTAGCAGATTTTGCAGATTTGATCACTTTTAGGGAGATTATCCGTAAAATATCCGAACAAAGTCTCTAAAAAGCGAAACAACTATTTTGAACTCCGAATTCAATTTCACTGATTTTGGTATTCCGAGAAAGAACAATTTTTTGCTCTCTTAAGAGGAAACCGAGACTGGGCCTTCGAAACTGCCGAGTTGACTCGAAACGTTGAAGAAATGATTTTCATTTTTGGTATGATTATGCTGGATTCGATGAATTGTTTATTGTGCAAACCTAATGGTTCCTTCTTTACTGCCGGCTTGAGTCAATTCAATAGAGTTTTACTTTGAGGAATTTAATCTCTGAAGAATCAAGAGCATCCGTATGACTTCTGACTTCCAACTTGACCATGGGAAAAGATGATTGGGTTGGCAAAACTATCGAAAATGAAAGTTGGTCAGGGTATAAATTATCTGATATTGATTCATTTGTGTACATTTTCACGTTGCAGAAGTAGCGACGCTGCATTGATTCTCGAAAGTTGAATAACTAATTCATCAGCGCAACTATTATTTGAAGAGAAAAAATGGCCAATCATCAAATTTCAAAAGTTTTGTTCATTGCAATACTAGGAGTGATTAATTTTGCTCATTGACCCACTTTTCATCAACTCAACGATAAATTGGAATTTTGATCGATCAAATTTCAAAAAGCACGTCCCTCTAGAACAATCTCCATCAAGCCGAACCATGTAATCCTCTATCACTGGCAGAGTGTCAGATCTCTTATTAGCAAGTGCCAGCGCGCTGGGTATCAACTTTTTCATTAAACAGCCTGACAAACGGCGCGTTGATTTCGTTACGGCAAAAGTTGCGCAACCCAGACGCGTTTACTACTCTCCAGGTGCACCGCGAAATTGTTCTTGTTCTTGCTCTAACTCATTATACAACCCCGGCCCTTTGACTTTTTGCTCGCAGTTCTCGTGATTCGCAACAGACTCCGGCTCGCACGTTATGCAGAAACCCGCGAGTACATTCGGCTCCCCAAGGCGATACTCGAGCGCGGGAATTCCCCTGACAAAAACATCAAGGGGCCTTTCGGCGAACGAAATTGCAATTACCTATCGCCCGCAAGATAAAGAGTAATATCAGCTCGAAGCGAGAAAGCTCGGGGCAGAGCTTGCGGATAGCCGAACTAGTACTGCTACTGGCTTCTTTAGCTTTTGAACTTGGAGCACTGTGAGCCGAGATGTCGTTGCGATTAGCGAGCAGGGCTGCGAATTCTAGAAAACTTTCGCGCTCGCACAGCGCTATGTCTGCGCGGAAGGAGTGGATAAGACTATGTACTCTGTTTTGAATAAAATAGTACGACGAGCAGAAAGATTCTGGAGATATGGATGATTGCGGTGGAGCAGCTGCAACTTTTGCAAACTTCATCTTAGCTCTGTTCGTGGACTGATGTTGATGGAGATGGATTCGGATATTTTTCCATGTGTCCGCATGATTGAGAAAAGGGGTATGGTAATAATTTATGCAGTCCACAACTGGCCGTGTATAATGAGAGATACTTGTTTGTATTATATAACTGGTCCGGATCATCGTGGATAGAGTGGATCTACGAATACTCCAAACTGTTTCCGCGTGTGCACGATTACCACGATGATTACATCCGAGACAGTGAATACTACCACACACTTTGATGTTACTAAACGTTTCATCATCAACGCAGATCCATAATTTCAAAGTATTGCACACTCGATCACAAAAGTTGGATACACAAAGTGGTCCTTCTTCAAAGAGTTGTTGCTTATCCAACGCGGAGTACATTTGCAATTCTCTATGGCTCGATGTCCAATGGATCAATTGAAATGTTTGTTAGTTATTAAGTTGTGCCTCGTAGTTTCGAAAAATGGATTGATTCAATATTGATATGACCCAACTCATCAATCTAAATGTTGACTAGCAATCGCAGTTTTAAGGGGTTGTTTTTATTTGATGAATTGATGCCACGTAGCAATCTTCGACGAACTTCTAGCTTTGCTTCTCTGTGAACATTCATAACTACATGCATAGATTCCCAGCAAACTTGGATGTTTGACCCAAATTATTCGATGCCGACTTTCAGAGGTACACGCTCCAGTGCTTCTCGTCTTTCATGCTTTCGAGATTGCTCGAATATCAGTTTCCCGCTTCACTGATAAATCAATCGATTTATACTCAATTTCCTTTGAAACTTTTTCCCGAATGGAATTGATACTTCATACCCATTTAGAACTGCACGCGCCAGGGCTCGATGTTCATTTCGAAGATATCAATTCCGGAACGGAGGCTCGATTTCAACCAGAAATGAGCAACAGGAGAGAGGGATCGCAATCAAAATCGCAGTACAACAGACAGCGGAGAAACGTTGAAGGAAGCCGAAAGAGAAGAGAAGCAAACTAAGGTTGAATAATATAGCACGTATCTTGGCACGTATGAATCCACTTGCTTTTGCTGGAATTTTTACCCAAATTCGAGTGGCCCTTAGAAGGTGTGCTTTGAGCAGCCTCTCATACATGATTTCGTGGAACTATCCTTCTCTATCACGTTCCTCTTCTTCACGCTCATGATTTTACAGCAACGGCGCAGGCTGACTCAACTTTTTGAAATGAGATAGCCTGATCTCACCTTTTCCCCCCATCCAATCTCCTTTCGCACATCTTTCCCCGGGGAAAATTTATGCAGTTGCAATGTGAGTCCATTTTCACAAACCAGACCTCATACATCTTTCAGTACTGATGCAGCTGTTGCTTTCAGAGGTATATTATTGAAATGATGTGAGCACTTTGTACCAGAAAAATTCTCAATTCAGTTTGATAAGTATATTTCCGTCCCGATTCTATATGCCGTGACCGTCCATTACTGAAAGAATACTGTATTTTTGCCTCTCCATCTTACCAAATAAAGTATTCATGAAAAATATGGCGACATGATTTGACGACTATTGGTCTTTAGTTTTATTTCAAAGAATCCCCAAGGTGGTTCAGGCAATATGGAGAAACAGTTCATCACGTTAGCATTGCCAGTATCTCTAAAACGTTTGAGTATTCTCTGCGGCTTTGGATATCATCTTTTGGCAAAAAATGAGTCTATTACCGTCGTTTTAAGCTAATCCCTGAGCTGCACTCCGTAGCTTCTCTTTGTAAAATGTTAGTATATGATTGACACTTTTCAATTTGAAGGAACATCGAACGTGTTTCAAGATACCATCACTAAGATTGCGATCACTGATGTAATGGTGTTTTTCTCTGAGGATCAGTGATCCATAGATTATTGGCTTACTAAAACTGCTGAGATTTTAGAGGATTACCGAATCACTAATCATTCGTATGATGAGAATCATTGGATGTCGATGGCTCGACAATGGACATTACTGATGAATCCGTAATATTTGCCTCACCTGAATGCTTTGTAGACCAGTGGAATTGCTAGAGAGACTGAGATTTTAATCCATTTATGATACTCACTGATCGTCCAGCAAGTATCGATATTGAACCAACAATGGTCATTAATTGAGTGATCAATAATCAGAAGTTCTTACCAAGGTTTTGGAAATCCTACGAAAGTTACCAATGCGACAGGAAACATGCGCTGATTCATGGGTTACGAGTCATCGTGTAATTCATCGATTCATCATTGGTTTTATTCAGTCACTGGGAGTGTATGAACTCTCCCAGGCGATCAAGAATAATTCATCATCCTTGCAAGCGTCAGCTAGGAGTAAGATTTGATCCCTCCTCTTGACCTCGTAGCTACCTCAGATGGGGAGTAAAACATATCATGAGCCACAAGAAATTCGTAGCCCGACAAAATCACAAGAAGCAATAAAAAGAGAACCTCGAAGGCAAATCCTCTTAAAAGCTCATCCTCGAGTCCCGCGCGCAAGACTTTTTCGCTCCGTGTCAGATCCATGTGCGAGCGAGAGATGTAGAACGTCGGCCTAACCGGGAGGGATGGGAAAAACCATCCAATATTGTAATAATATCTCGCAGAGGCGGCGAGAAGAAACAAGGTCGAAATACAAGTTTCTCACTGGCACGCGGAAAAGATCCGGCGCCCTCGAGGCCTTCGGCCTGCTTTCTCAAGCCAACTCGCTGTCCGACAAAGTTTTGATGCTTTTTTGCGCATCAGCCCGCATCTTGGAGGCGACCAACTCCCCGTAACCAATTTTCCTTCTCTGCGGAAGAGGCGCCACCCGCTGTGTATACATTCGTGTAGCTGTTCGGCGCATATATGAGAGAAAAAAAGGGGAGGAAGCGAGGGTTCGAGCAAGAGACGTGACCTCGACCAAACTGCCACTGCTTTCCTCTTTCTGATGCGCACTTTTTGGGCGAGCCCTGTACACAGGCATACACGTTGTGTAACATTCGTAGTTGCTTGCCGCCTCTGCCGAGTGAGAGGGACAGACTTTTCACGATGCGCACCTGTGAAATTTAATTTCGTCGGAAATCCCAATTTCGCTCGGAGCCGTGGAGCGAGTTGAAGTGCATGAATGGAGCCAAATGTGCATTCAAAGAGTCTCTGGTTTGTTATAAGGGCGCAGAGCCTTATAAAGGGAGTCACTTCGTATACGAGGGCGGAGAAAATCGGGAATTCCATTTCATTTTGGCCGTGAGAGTTGGATGACTTTGCACAGCCTCGTCTCGAAGTTGAAGTTCATCTCGAGATCCCAGCCAATTCAAGTTATCTTTCGCCTCGCAAATTCGATAACCGTCATAACTTCTTTGTTGGTGAGTCTTCTATGTTTGAACCGAGCCATAAAAGCTGCAGTTACACTCAGACGTGCTCCAATGCATTATTCATCGTGCTGCGAGTGACCTCTCGTTTGTCGTACGAATACAAAGTACAACTCGTAGACGTTCGCTCGAAGCTAATCGATCGAACTCCCGACTCTGTCTCGTCACACAAATAAAGTATCGAATGCTTTCAAGTATTTAGCGCCTCATCTCATTTCCTCGTACATTTTAGATATTTCACATGACTTTGTTTTCATCATAAAGTAATTTAGTTCGCTCTTCTATTCGAACTTTAGGATATCAATATCACTAAGATCTTTCGGAGCGTGCACATGACACGTGATTCGACAGGGGGCAAGGAAACCGGTAAGGATCCATAATAACTCCCCCCCTCCCCCCATGGTGGTGATGACCCCATTCATCGATGGGAATTACGATTTCTTGTTTGAATATGTACATGGTGATTAGCGTATGTCTCCACTTCTCTGACATTATCATGAAACATTGCCACACTCCGCTCGCCTGAATTGCCGTGCTAAGACGAATTATCGTCGAATCAACATGAGTGTAATGACAAAGTCCAAGTCGGTTATACACATGTGAATTGACACGTGTGAATAAAGTACGATCATGTCATTATGTTCATAATTACTCGTGACGCTCATGCCGGTTCTCACATGTTGTTGTTTCAAGCCCTAAGCACAAGCTCCAGAATAGACTTGGATTCCCATGTGCGGACTCGCATTGACGAGGCCCAGACCACTTTTGGAGCTTATTCCATCCAATGCTCATATTGCTGAATCTTTTTGATCGTTCATTTTAGCGAATGTGTTGAGGACTGATTTAGGTTCTTTGGAGGTGGTGCATAGATGATTAAATTAATCCCAAAAAGCCCAATTTGCTTTTTATGATGAATAGACTTCAGTCATAGTTTTCTATCCAAACCTGAGGTTTGGAGTGGATAAAATATCTAAATGAGGTGTCAGAAAGATTTAAAACTAATAATAAGTTTCTTTATTGATTTGTCTCATTTTAAAAAGCGACGTGAGACTGAGATCGAGATCATTTAAAGTAATAAGAAAGAAAATAGAAATTTCATTCAAGCCTTGTCATTTATTGATATGGAAAATATACGCTTTCGTGATGACTAGTTCCATGAGCATTTCATCTCGTTATGAACATTGAGAATGAGACGAAAACTGTCAACTTTCAAAAAATCCGTTGCTGAGACTGTAAACATTTGCACCTCGTTTCTCTCCATTTCATTAGATTCCACGATCGCTTCTGTAAACCTTAGGATTTCAGAGTTCATTCGCTGCATCAAAGGTTCGAAATATCGAACCATATCGAATGTAATATTGAAGAATCAAATTCCCATCGATCGTTTCTGCCAACACTTTATCTTGCACAATTAGTTAGACGTTCTGGCTATGTCTATAGTTCTCGTGAATCTTGAAAATCAGATTATCATTTTCGATTCACACACAAAAGATTGTTGGAAGCATGATTTTGAAACAACTGAATAGCTCCTCAAATGACATTCCCAGCAAAATCATCCAAATAAGGATTCCCTGGAGTGAATGGCTTTGATCCCTCCGATTATAGGGTTTGATGTTTCTGAGAAGATTCCGATTTCAAATTAATATCTGGGCAGCTGGAGCTCAATAGGGCATTTTTTGCGTCCGCTTCCAATGACCAGAAAGTGATCCTACATGTATCGCTGATTTCACAATATCCAAATTGCGATGATCATTTTGTGGTGAACTCAGATGCATCAGATTTTGCATTAGGAGTGGTTTAACATGAGAGTTCTCCTGGTCTCCGAGGATCTGATATACGGAAGCTCTCTCTTCCAAAATATGATTTGTTGGGTCATCTTATTATAAATGTTTTTTGTAAATTACTTCCATGACTTGAAATTTACTCGTCAAAAATTTCTTGTGATGATCACTCGACGATGGCTTGAACCCGCTCACATGATTTGCGACTTTAAGAAGCTACATGAGCATAGGCGGACTGTTGCGCTGAATCTCTAAAAACAAGTCCGTACAGAAATAACTGATGGAAGTCTAATTCTCCAAAATTCAATTTTGAGATAGTTTTCCAAGTTATGGATCGGATACAATACTCTGACGATACGGTTCGTATTTTCCATTCGTTGTGTAATATTTTAAATTGGGAATAAAGTATGTTTCATTCGAATAGAGACGTATTTTTCTAGATCATTCGTAATTCATCCGACTAGAAATGAATTTGAGATCACTTCAATAGGGATACATCAAGTCAACCCTTCATTTCAAAAGAGGAGGTCAACCAAGCGGTTCTGAAGAGGATTAATCTTAAACTCAACATGTCACGATTCTCAGGCGGGGAACTCGGAAAAGAGAAAGAACGAAAGTAGAATTTAACCAAAGCGTGTGGTTGTCCAGAATTAAAATATATAATTATAATAATAGCCTATGATGGAAGAGAAGAGAGTCTATTCGTCAATTTGATATTGTTTAAACCTCTACATCAGATGACCACCTGTTTTGGCGACGTCAGTATAAACTGTCTTTAGCAAATTATGTCGGGAGTAACTATATAGAATCTTGCCAACAGCACGAAGTAGCTATACCTGCATCCACTTGAGTTTATTTTCCGCAATGCAGCATCGAAGAGGCGCAACAATGTAAAAACTGTGCTTGCATCTTAGCGTACGTATGAGCATCTGGAGCATCCGAGATATCAGTTTCCCGCATATTGCCCTCATCTCCGCGTACCCTACACACCTCAACCTACCCTTCCTTGCAAATGCAACGGCGTTCTTGGATTCAATTTAATAACGAGTCGTTTCCTTTGAGGAGCGTTCTGCAGCATAGGCAGAAGCTCGAATGCAACACAAAAGGATGAGAAAGAGAGAAGAGTCCTCGCAAGAGACAGGACCGGCGTAAAAGGAGAGCGAGATGAAACAGGTAGCAGCATCTCACACGACGAGCGAGATAGAAAAAGAGCTATCTCAAGACGGATACATGTCAAAAGGGAGCTAACCTACATAATGCTCGTTTCGGGCTCGTACTGTACTGTAGCATCCGCTTCTCCGTTTCTCTCGAGTCTCAACAAGCGGAGAAACTCCATACAGCTGCAGCCTTGACAAACGCCCGAGCTGAGATGCTCCCACACTCTCGACGCCCCCAAAGATGTGCTAGTGTCAGCCACCCTCGTCTGTCTCACTCTACTCTCTCAGTCAGGGGTTGTTAATGGCCCCTGCCTTGCTGCCTCTTAGACACCTCGCGCCATTTCGGTATAGAGAAGCAGAACCGCACGCCCCACCTAGTACCAAAGCGCAGCTCATGCATACCTGATACGCCAACCCCCTTCCTTTCCGAGAGAACCAATTGGTATACCCACGCGGGCCGCGTTTTGCCACAATTGCTCGCGCACTAGAGGCGTCAGTTTATGCAGCTGTGCGCAGCTTCCAGCACGTGCCGCAAGTGCAAAATGCCGATGTTACCGCATGTAGCTGATACCCCGCGATACATCGTAGGAAATTGGAGCCGCATGCAGACGATCTTGCGTTGCAACTGATACTGTAAATTCGTATGGGCGTCGACGCGGGATTTAAGAAAATGCCACCCTGTAACTTATAAAAGAAGACGCGTTCTAGAAAGCGCCAAGACACGTGTTTGATGATTTGAGATTAGAAACAAAATTCCAAAGTTTTATATAAATCCATGACTCGCAAGGTTGGTGCTCTCCTTATTAGTAGTTAGATGGTGTCACGATGATTGGATTGGGATGGGGTACGACTGATAAATTAATCGCGTAATCCCCCGATTAAACAATAAGTAGTATTTTCGATGGAATAGAGAGTAGATTGCATCGTTAAAGAGTTAGTACCAAGGTTCACCAATAAACTAACGAGTGGTACCAATGATGATGAAGTATCACTGATGATAAGAGGATTCTTGACTCATTGTCAGCAGTACGACACTGATCAGTCAGTGAGCGGTATCAATGATATGCAGATGGTATCGATGATAAGATAGAGAATAGTATAACCGAGAATCAATAAGTATTATTAACAATCAGTGCGAAATAATCTTAATGAATCAATGAAAAGTGGTTATGACGAATCGGAGGATAGGCGGTCTGATGCATGAGTAAAGGGTATCATTGGTATCACGGATGAAGGTCTCAGTTTCCATTGGTTTGATTTTTCACGAACAAGCTCGCGATAAGAATCTCCTATAGAGTGTCAAAAAAAATGATAAAATGCATTGAGTTTAAGCTCCAAATGTATGATTGCGAATTACAATTAATTCAGTTGCGCAGTTCCGAACGGGTCCCGAAAGCCGTGACCGTAGCGAATGGCGTAGCACATCGAATTCACGAAGCAAGCAACTCTAGATAGATGCAAAATTTATGCATTGGCCGCTAGTTGGATTACAAATAATTGATTTGCTTCGCTATTGATTGCTTCGAAAACTGATTTTGTTGGTTGAACATGTAAAATTAACGCCTAAGGCATTCAAATCATCTTTCACGATGTCCTTCAATTATACTATGATATTCTCCATTCCGCGAGGAATTGATCCTATAATTAATCGCCAGCCAAGGGAGTGAAGTTTAGAATATCGCAAAAATTGGATTCCCCTCGCCACATTTTACCCAAAAATGGAACAACTTGTGCCCTCGACAGCGGGCCTTCATATCCCCCGTCACATAGTCTGATTCAATTCGCCTTTATTTTAACTGAAATCTCAACTGAGAAAAATGTGCATCTGCGCCTTTTTAAGATGAAGAATTTCATCAGATTATTGCAAACTCTTCGAACACAATTCGTCTCTCTGATCAAATGCTCTCCACTCTCGAATGAAAACTCGCAACGTGATTTATCGGTAGCTATTATACTAAGTGTACCCCCGCTTGGAAAATTTCCACCGTAAGAAGCGCTGCTCTCTGAAAATGAAACGAGAATCCGCTATACTCATCCTCGCAATGTCTCCTTGATAAGCTGATTGTCCTCAAATTGAATTAGGAGAGAAGAATCGGGCGCCCGTTGAATCTTACGAACTCGCCTCGGTAGTCCGATCACGCAGCCCCGCCGCAGCGTTATTTCATTTTCATCTCAAGATTCCGCGGGCGCACGTATACGCGGCCTTGTTAAAGCTGTTCAATCATGTCCAAGAACAAGACAAGGCACATTCAGCCAGAGTAAAAAAGTCTACTCACATAATGAATTCCCTCGGATTGTTATCGCGTATACGATTCAGTGGAAAATGTACGATAACGAACGCGCATAAGCAGTTGGAATGATAAAAGTTGGCTCGTCTTGTCAGCTCGAGTTTGAGCGCGCGCGGATACCGTGTGTTTTCCTCTCTCGTTTATTTTTGCACACCCCTAGGGCATTCCAACTTGATGAGAAGAGGAAAAACGAGGGAATATCTTGCTCGTCGGATATTCACGCGCAGCACGTTGGCAAGAGTAGCTAGTTAGTTTCTCCGGTCGGCGTATTCTTCGAGAGCCGAGCTGATGGGGAGGATGGAGATTGGAGAAATATCAACAATTGTGTACTGTTGTACCAATGAGAATTTTGTTAGAGAAATGTAAACCTTGTTTCCTGGGCAAACAACTTGGGAGAGCGGTACTTCTATAATTGTACTTGTTTCGTATCGATCGATGGGTGGAGTCTTATTGCTGGGATACTACAGTCTTTCATCATCTACTTTGGAGTCGAGCTTTTGGGAAATTTGTTTTTCTCTTTCTTGAATCTCGAATCAGGCAGTCAATCAAAATTCTTGCGACAGTTATAGAACATGAAGCGTCAAGGGATCTGACTTTGTAAGTTTAGGAGACGAGCGAGTCGCGAGGATGTAGATGAGCGGGGTAACTGATGTCTGAAGCGGAGCCGTGAGCAAGATTGTTCCTCCAGACGCGCGAGGGGATACGTCATTCAACGCTCGAGGTCGAGAGTGAGTTGTACAAATTGAACATGATCAGAGTTCCGACCTTCTCCCCAGACATTAGAATTATTATGAACTGGTGCGTGACTGGAATATAACTGGCTCAACGTGCATCTTGTTTTGAATGCGGGACCGTACCCCCAAGCTAACGTTTCAATTCCATTTGGGATATCATGCCTGGCGTACTCTTAGAAATTCCCATAGTACGCCGTCAGGTTAACCATCCATCACCCTTGGCATGGAAAGATGACTTAAGTCCATTTTAGCTCGTTTCAGTCACGAGTTCATCTGATGGTGGAAAATTTTTTTGGATGCTCTGGACACATTTTGAGAAACAATGAAGATGAGATTGAGATATCATAAAATAGCTTCACGCCGGCTGCTTTCGTGAATACTCAAATTTTCGAAGCAGAATTCCTATTTGTGGATACTCAGTAGTTTTTATGTCTGCTGAGTTGCGTTCGCATGGGAGTGCAAAATTTTTTGCATTCGAAAATAGTTATCGGTAATGTTGAGATATACTGTGAGTATTCTTTGACTGCGGAGAATCATACTTGATTAAGAAAAGTCTTACATTGAAGACAACGAATTCCAAATTGGTCTGACATATGATGCTGCATCACTCTGGAGAACATTGAATGGATCATATCTGAGTCCTCGTGTTGATATTCCTCATTGTCTATTGATCCATTGATGAATTCTAGTTTTCCGATAGTAGTGTCTTTAAAAAAATCCTCGAACATTGCCCTTAATGAACAAAAACATGTTTAAGGAAAGGCATCAATTTTTGACAATGGAGTTCCCCCAATTTTGTCCAAAGAGATGGACACAACTAGTGCCCCTGTGATTTTTGATCAATATTTCTTTTTTCTGCTAAGCTTCACTTTGATGTAATGTAGAAATTCTCTATCCTCGTACATAAATATTGTTGTTTGGAAACTGTTTCTCATATATTTTTGTCGATTACGATATAAGATCCAAAGACTTTCAAACTATTTTTTGCTAAATCATATAGCAGCGACCAATTTTGAAAAGAACTCCTTTCATCTTTTCCATCAGATATCATTGAAAAGCATGCAAAGTCAATGCACAAGATTCAGGGAATTTTCAATTTCAAACATCACGCTTTTTCGGTATGATTAATATGTACAAATTTTCTATCTGGTACCCGGCTGCCCTCAGGCTATCCAGATATGAACATATGCAATTAAAAATCCCCCAAAAGTACGCAAAATTCACAAAACTCACGTTTTGCGAAAAAGTCCTCCCCCCAAGCAAATTCAAACCTTTGAACGTAGCACACATTACGAGTTCTGGGAATGAGTTTCGAGCATTTTGCAGTGCAATACATCGCAAAAATTCAATCTCCTCCGAAAAAAATTCCTCCTCCAAAACCCTCTGCTCTTCTGCACACATACTCGCAGAAAAGCGATCTCGCAAATACTCCCAAGCTCCTAAAGATTGACGATTCTCAGCATCTTCTTTCAAACGCCTCTCGCACGGGCAACAAACAGGCCAGCCAAAAGAGAGAGAGAGAGCGAGAGCGGTATGCCGGGCATCCTGAAAAATCTCATCGCTTTGAGCGCAGGAGCTCCCCGACTCTCGCCCTCTCTCTTGCTCTGGAAAAGCAGCCCGCGTGCCGAGAGTTTGCGCGAGCGCGCGAAAAGGGCAAAGAAGTCAAAAGGCACATCTAGGCGCCCCACGACTCGCTACCGGAGAATCGCTCTCGGTCGTGTGCTCGAGAGTAGGGCGGCAGTGAAAGAGGCTCGGAGGGAAAAGAAAGCGCGGCGTTCCACGAAGCAACGAGGCCAAAATAGCTACTGTTCTGCAGAGCGAGAGTATCACGTTTCAGAACGCACGCTTCGCGAGAGAAGCGTCGACTTTGTGCTCGTACTGTATTTTGAAGTAGTAGAGGTATTTTGAAGTGGCGGCGGCTGACCGGACGCGGACTTGTACTACTGCGATCGAGAGCCCAGGGGTATTTTCGTTCGATGCTCACGCTGTGATGGGGGAGATGGAGGGTTTAGGAAATTTCGACAGGTTTTGAATTAGGAAAGGTTGGTTGTTTGGAGTGAGGGTTATTCGAGTTTTACGATCGGCCGTTGGCGTTAATCCGGGGGAAAAATTGATGGATGTCATTGGGACGCGGGCAACTGTTCTCAGCAGTTGACGATCGCTCTCGTTTTGCTTGGTGAGCATGATGTTCTCGTGAGCTGTGGTCGTTCTGTGGTAGGATGATAGGATATTGGTGTTCCGAAATCCACCTCAATTTTCATGTGCTGTCGTGTATTTCTCAAAATGTGTAGAGTGTACTCTCTCCCTGCGAATCAGTTAAACCCGACCACGAATCAGTTAATACGAACTGATCCAATCAGTATTCCGGGAGCGATTTTTACTGAACCAATCAGTACATATCTACTGATTCAATCAGTAAATATATACCGATCTTGAACATTCGCATCACATTTGGGGGTCGAAATTACTGATTGAATCATTGAATATCTACTGATTCAATCAGTAAGTGTTTACTGATTGAATCAGTAGTTTCCACCCCCAAA
>JAPYYZ010003334.1:0-11730 GCA_030522705.1 Eretmocerus eremicus | reverse complement strand
ATAGATGAAAGTAAAAAAATCGATATATACGTCTAATATACATGCAAAAGCAAAATGCAGAGACGATTGCATCAGGGGAATCAGATTCACCTACCTAATTAAATAGATAAGTGCACCAATGCTATGTTCACAAACGCCACATTGGCCGGCTGCGCAAGCACATTTATATCACATCAGCTTTGTTGGCACATTTTTGTCATTGACCTGGATTTCGAGGCCAATATTTACTTCAAGGGGAGGACCAAACAAATCCGTAGATTTGAGACATAAGCACAGTAACTCACTTTTCCTCGGACTCTCGGAGGTTATGCCCATATACATTATATGGTTAGCCGTGAATACCTCTTCCCCTGCAACATATCTCCGTCGCCCATCATTATCTCCCCCATACTTGTACAAATCACTAACACCCACCAAGTAAGACATTTACGAAGTGAATTTTGAATAGAAATTACACTGATTACGCTTAAAAAATAGAGATTCACGGATAAGTTGCAACGGATCGTATGGTTGTTTACATTCCGAGCTGCGCGGTCCGGTTCGAACGGATCAGCTGGTAGGGGTGTGCCAGCTCCACCACGAAATCCGCGAGGGGCGCCGCAGTCGACGCCCACCTCGAATTCAAGGTGAGATGATCGGGAAAAAATTGCTTTCGATAGATTTCAATGTATTCAGATGTCATTTCTGGTAACCACTGCGACAATAAGCACGTATCAATACCTGGCAGCGGACAACAGCACATGTCATAGCTCGCCCGGAAAAGAAGCAATTCATGAAAATCTTTTTGCGAAAAGTAGTGCCTGTCGGTATCTAGCGCCGAAAATGAACCGCTCTCGTAGCTCTCGGCGAAGAAAATCACCTCTCTAATCTTTAGCGAGGGTAAGCACGTCTGGGACCTCCCGGCAAAAGAAGCACCTCTCGCTTATGGCTTCGGGGTAGTGAGTGTTTTGTAGAACTGTAAACGAAGGAAATATTTCCGGCGCGCGCGCGAGAGAGATAACCTCTCATTTGCATAGAGCAAAAATTCAATCATATACAACAGTGAATGCTTTGAAATCTCTGTCAAGGATATGACTATCACAACTGTGACTAGTTATTAAATCTTAAATTACGTGAAAAAAGAATACAGTGAGAATATGCGAGGGCCCAAGAGGGAGGAGAATATCACAGTCAGAGTGAATCAGTCATGTGACCGGAAGTCACTCAAAAATTGAAATTTAAAAGGGGGTGGAAGGTCAGGTTCGGAGGTTGAATAATTGCCCGGCACAGACATCAATCCTTTGTGGAGAGAGGAAGGGGGGGGCGTAAACAAGAAATCCCTCACTACCCCCTCGAATTGAGAGAGTTTTGGTAACTGCCGGAAGACTAGAGAGAAGAAATTCCGAAGATGAGGAATTGGCTTTGGAAAGATCTTTGACCATAGTCAACTCGCATCCTTGTAATTTTGAGTTACTGCTCTTCTGCATCACTCGATTGAGGACACTTGAAACGGTGCCTGGTGATCATTGCAGCTCAATATCCTGGCTTATCCAAGTGCATTATCTTACACATCAAGAGAGCTGCGGAGTAGATTCTCTGCAAATCAATAGGTAACCACCCCAAGCATTCCCTATACGAGTTCGTCTCTCTCAACACCAAAGATGTATCTTATACATGAATCGTTCAGTCGCTGTACCCGCGTCCTCAGGTCGTCACTGGCCTTAAGGTACACGACAGCGCAGTAGTCCAGGTAGGGTTGGACTAATGTCTCGGCCAGTCGAATTTGGAGAGTCTCGGTGGTACATGCCCAAATGAACCGCAAGCTATAGAGGGCCTTGTTGACGTTTTTAGTAACTTGATTGATATGCGCTTTCCGCGTCAATTCACTGTTCAATGTCACACCGAGGCTCACGATCGTGTCGCTGAATGGGACGAATACCCCATCTTGTATCTGAATTCCTGGCAAGTCCATCCCGTGCAGGTCTCTGACGTCCCTTCCAAAACTCAAGATGATTACTTAGGTCTTGGCAGCGTTGAGACGCAGGCCAGAGCCCTTTGGCCCACCCAGCAACAACTCGCCTTATTTCTCCAAGTCGAGCAATACCCTACTTGATATGTTCTTTTTCTCTACTTGTCGATAGTTTTAGAGGTCATCGGCGTCAAAAAGGAAATTTGACGACTTTTCCCATCCAACAGTCTAGGGGAGTCATTGGCGTTCAAGCTCAAAAGAAGAGGCCTGGGAACGGAACCCTGTGGAATACCCAGATTGGTTGTGAGCCAATCAGAATGACCATTTTTCGGAGTGACCATTCGAGTGCGACTCTCTGGATACTATTCGATCCACGGCAGCGCTGATCTCAAAAAAAGGAGGGTTCGGGAATTACTCAGCTGCTTGGAGAGTAAAATTGTGTCAAAGTCTTTGCTGAAGTCGAACAATGGTATAAAGGTGATCTTCTTCCTGTCAATACCTACTCAAATGTCATCAATCAAGTGAAGCAGAGCTGTCTCGGTACTTTGATGTTGCTTCAAATCAGTTTGGGAGCGATCAAGTAGGTTTGTATTGTTGAAATGCTCCGTGACTGGGTCATGCGCTATCTTTCCCAGAAACTTGGCGAGAAAAATTACCAGCGCAATAGTACGGAAGTCCGAGACGCTGATGGAGTTGCAGCCCTCTTCATTGCAATCAGCTGCGCTTCATTCCAAGCCTCAGAGAAATGCGGTGAGCGAGAGAAGAGTTGACAATATGTACGATGAGATCACCATGAGCCGGAAGAGCCTTCGCGATCACGCTTTGAGGGATCTCGTCCGCCCCGCGGGACTGTGAGGAAAAATTTTTTATGGCGAGGACGACGTTATCGAAATTCGTGAGCTTGAACTGGAAGCCCTCCTTGCCAAATTCATTCCGTCCATTGCTTCTTCGAAATTTTTGTAAGACGGAAGGAGACCCACGAAAGAGGAGCGTTCAGATCATCAAACGGTGTGAACCCATGGAGTTCCTCCTTTTTGCTCCTTGGCAAGAGGCCAAGGGGGATCATCTCCTCCTATATGTTCTCATTTTAGTCTGAAGCGCTGGATGTGGAAAGAGCGTTCAACACGGCAAGCTGGCAGCGCATCTACAAGTCCCTGGACGGAAGAGTACCACCCTACTTGCTGACGGTTGTCAGCGATGGACTGCGAGATCGTGTGCTCATCTGCGATACCGACGAAGGACGTATTGAGCTGGAGCTGTTTGCGGACATAGCCCAAGGCTCTGTCTCTGGCCCATTTGAATGGGACACACGATACGACGACTTCTCCTCTCTGAACCGTTCGGGTTTGCGGACGACGCAGCATTAGTTGTTGTCGCCAAAATTGCGTGGGTAGTTGAGTGTATTGGCAACAAGATACTCCACCGCGTTGGCCAATGGTTCCCCGATAACCACCTCGAGCTGGGCAAATGCAAATGCGGAAGGATGCTAGACACAAGAAGTAGAATCTTCCAGATGTTCAAGTGCACCGTCAACGGGCACGAGATCGCACTGACGAGGGAACTTGAGTACCCGAGGAGTGTGTTCCGACGATGAGTGGAGCTACAAGGCCCAGCTAAGGGAGGCTGCGCTAAAGGCAGACAGAGTAGGCAGTGCTCTCCGCCGGTTCATGCCGAACATCGGAGGGCCTAAGCCGAATAGAAGAGCGTTATGATCTACGGTGCGACTACCTGGGATCAAACAGCCAGGGATGCCGTGATCGATGGAAAACTAAGCCCAGTCCAGCGGCGTCTCGCGCTTCAGATGATCAGCGGCTACAGCACCGTGTCCCATGATGCAGCGTGCGTACTGGCAGGTACTCCACCAATTTGCCTGCTAGTCGCTGAAAGTAGACAATTGTGGAAAAGGCAAGAGGCTCTTGAGAGCAACGGTATAGAGCTGAACCCGACCCGGAAGGCCCTCATCTGAGAGGTTGAACGGGTGGAGGCAATGGAGGAATGGCAAGAGAGGTGGGACAGATCGACCAAGGCTGGCTGGACGCGCAGACTGATCCCCAACATAGCCAGAGGGATCTATCGGCCCCATGGAGAGTTAGACTACTAGCTGACGCAAGCGATGAGCGGGCATGGCTGTTTCGGGGGATACCTCGAGCGCTTCACAAGAGAGAGACTCCCGCCTCCCAGATGTGAGAGACCTACTGGGATTTCGCGGAGCACGCACCCTTTCAGTGCGAGGAGACGAAGATAGAGAGAGCGGAGCTCATGGATTGACTCGGAGCCCAGCTGACATCTGAGAACCTTGTGCCAACCATGCTTCATAGTAAAGAGACGTGGGTTAAGATCGCCGACTTTATCAAGACGGCGATCACCCGAAAAGAAGATCGCGAACGTGCATTTCTGCGCGAGGCAAGAGACGTTGAATAGCGGACACCGAGGAACTGGAGAGTGATCGACACCGGATGATCTAGAGAGGAGAAAAAAGAGCTGACCATCCAGAGAGCCACAGTCTTGTAACGCGTGACGCTCCTTCCACCCCGAAGTAATGCGCAAGCGGTTCCAGGGTGGGTTGGTTATGACGTGGTGGATGTTACCCTGAGTCGCGGGGAGGTTTTGGGCGATGCCATGCTCTTTGAGAAGCCAGAGGCGTAACCCGTTACGACGTCTGCGAGTAGATTAGCCTTATTGACTACAAAGGAAAAAGATGGATAGATCGATAGATTCCGCTCCCAGCTCTACGGTGCATGACCTTGACGAGGTGAGGGGGCTTGTTACTAAGGAGCACACCATCCAGAATTTTGAGGTGATATCTGTCCCAAGGTGACCCTCAGGGGGGAAGGAAAACTCCCGCCGGACGCGACCCCACTTGGCGGCTGGGGAGGCCCGTATTGCGGCGTGACTGGAATGAGGCCGCAGTTTTGTCAGCTCCTTGTCTGCCGCGGTCAGGTCGGAGTGGAATGAAATAGCTCCGGCGGATCGAACCAAACTCATCCCGGTGTTGAGGCTAGCCGGACTGAGTCTCTTGGCCTCAAAACCATTATGAATAAGGAAGATATGAATATAAATGCCCCAGGTGGGTCAATAATCACAAGTGCGGCGAATCCCAGCAGAGATTCTGACCGAGTGGGAGCCTCGATAGTCTCTGCTACTGGTTGCTCGGATTCTGGGGGCAACCCATCTTTCCCCATGTCCATGGACGAACTAATGGCGGTAGATGCTCGTTCCGAGGGAGGGAGGGGGGGGGCGGTTCAAGCTGACCCGGCGAGCAGCTCAACGCACCGATAAGAGTCAAGAGAGATGCCGACGCTACGGTAGGCCAGTGGGATAAGCTGGAAGCATTCCAAGAGAAAGAGGAGAAACTCCTCGATAAGATCCTGGAGATGGTGAAGGAGGTTAACAAGGCAATCCAAGCGCATGTCACCGCCGAGGAGGCAGTCAAGGCTGAGCTTTTAAAGGTGATGGGCTTCGTGGAATGGCTGGAGATGGTTCGAAAAAGGATGGCCGAACTCGCGGACGAGTTCGGTCTGAACCTGGAAAAAAAAAGGAGGAAGTAGAAGAACTCGCGGCATCGGCGGCAATGGAGCCCAACCAGGCAACTGGGGTCTCCAAGAAAAAAGACACCAGTCCGCCCGAGGCAAGTACCAGTAGCCAAAAGGAAAAGAAAGCCGTGAAGCTACCGCGACCCGCATTGACGAATCTTCCAGTGGCCACGCCAAAATCCGAGGCTAGCACTCCATTCACACCCCGCAGCGAGGACTTTGCTGCTAGCGAGGGTGAGTGGGAGGAGACCACCAGCAGGACGAAGAAAAACCAGAAGAAGAGAGAAGAACGGAGGGATGATCCAATATCCCATGGCGCTAAGACAGCAATACTGGGAAGGAGCGAAAACATCCAAACACCGAGAGGAAAGGATAGGCCGCGGAAGAATAAGAAGAAGACGCAGGGGAACCAGCAGGAGGGAAGGCAACAGGAGAAGGAGAGGCCGAAGGGAGAAGAGAGAGCACCCAGAGTTGAACCTGATGCCGTCCTCATCAAGATTAAACAGGACGGCCTGAGCTACGCTGCCATGCTTAGAAAGGTGAAACAGGGATCAGACGCCGAGGAAGTTGGTTCAGAAGTCAGCAAAATCGGAAAGACCAATGATGGCCACATCTTGATAGAGCTCCAAAAAGGCAGAAGCTGTGAGGACTGCAATCGAAGGAATTGTCAAGGATGGCGGGGACATTCGCCGTCTCTCAACCAATACAACGTTGGAGGTGCACGACATCGACGATGTCACAACCGTCGAAGACGTCAAGAATCCGATTGTGAAGATCATTGGAGACAGACACACGAATAGCGTGTTAGTCAGGATTCTCCGGCAATCGTTCCAAGGCACACAGATCGCAGTCGTGACGAACCCAGCTAGGCCGGCTCACAGCATCACGCCGAGAAGAACCATTCGCATAGGATGGACGAATGCGAGAATTCGGGAAAAGGGTAAAATCCAGAGGTGCTACAACTGTCTTCTGTATGGACACATAGCACCCAAGTGCAAGGAACCGAAAAACACATCCAAGCGCTGGTACCGCTGAGGTGACGAAAGCCACCTCGCCGCCAGATGTCAGGAAACCCCTGAGCTGCGAAGCTCTCAAGGCCAACGGCAACCACAGGTCCGGATCCCTTTACTGGCAGGCCTTCCGACGGGCGAGAGCCGAGACCGGCCGCAGGAGTCGCGAGTGCAATGGGACGGTTTGCTTCCTCCAAGCAAACCTACGCAGTTGTCCGAAGGCTCATGATTTTCTAGAGGCCGAGGATCTGCGCAACGGAGTCGATGTTCTGATAATCTCGGAACAGAATCAGAGAAGGAACTTCCCTAGGTCCACGCCTGACCTTGGTGGCTGCGCAGTCATCCAGATCATGAACTCGTCGGTCTGCAAAACGGAGGAACTCGTCAGCGGACGTGGCTTAGCGAGGAGAGTGATAGAAGGGGGAGCAGTCCACAGCTGTTACTTCTCTCCCAGTGCCCCCATGCAGGTATTCTTACGGGAGCTCAAGGAACTGGAGGATAGCGTAAGACAATGGCGAGGGCCGAGGATAGTTCCAGTGGACTTCAACGCCGAATCTCCCGGTTGAAGTCGCGGACCAGAGCATGCACGCGGTGTTGCACTAGTCAGTACCATGAACCTTTAAGACTTGGTCCTAGTGAATCAAGTGGGCCATGTGACTTTCCATAGAAGGAAGCCGTTTGGATAGAGCTCGAACGAGCAAGTGCCGAGACGTGAAACCAAGAACTTATACTCTCCCATGGAAGGGTAGAGGCCACCGTGGCCTAGTCGATCTAGTCCTTGGTCTCCCAAGCGGATGGCCAGGGTTCGATTCCCGGCCGGCACCACTGAAATTTTTTCTTATGTGCTTTCAACGTCGGTCTCGGTGGTTCGGAACCCACCTTAAACTGTAGGTCCTTCTCACCGAGGTGAGTCGGTAGTTGGCAGTTGCTGACGCGATGGTTGAGCGTACCTCAAACCCACGCCCGTAGGTGCCGTCTGGATAGAGCTCGAAGGAGCAGGATCCAAGACGTGAAACTAAGAACTTACATCTTCCCCTAGAGGGGGATCGTCATCAGTGTTAGACCTGACGTTCGTCAGTCCGACGCTAATCGGACAGATGAAGGAGAGGAGGGTCCTGGACACAGAGACGCTGGGCGACCACCGTCACATCTTGTTAAGGATCAGTGACATCAGGAGACGAAGGAACAACCAGAGCACCGTGGGATGGCAAGTTCGGAAACTTGACCGAGGTAGGTTCGAAGAGCCAATCTCAACCGCGGAAGACGTCGCTGAACACCAAACGCCGGAAGAAGCTGTCGCCAGAGCAACGAGCGCAATAACAAGAGCCTGCGACGACTTCATGCCCCGCAGGAAGGGACCTCGCTTCGACAGGAAGGAGAAATGCTGGTGAACAGAAGAGATCGGAGAGCTTCGGCGCAGGAGCAACGCTCTGAGGAGCAAGGCACAGCGATCCCGTAAGCGGAGACGACCACCCGCTGATGCTGACAACGAGGCTCACAAGGCGGCCAACAAGCGTCTGCGAGAGACCACCCGTCAGAGCAAGCAGAAGTGTTGGCAGGACCTGTGCAACATGGTCAACGCTGACCCGTGCGGTACACCCTACCGCGTGGAAATGCGACGGCTCAAGGCGCAGAATAGCTCCTCCGTTCCGACGGACCAGACCTATCCTGAGGTTTGTGAGGGCGCTGTTCCCAGAGGGAGAGACGCGGACTGTGTTTCCGCCCACCATAATGGGACCCATACCACCATTTGAGGAGAGCGAAATGAGGCTAGCAGTGACCAGGTTGACCAACGGCAAAGCTCCAGGGCTAGATGGAATTCCAAACGAGGCCCTCAAGATAGTCGCGGGCGCGAGGCCGGATTGGCTCTTTGGACTGATCGACAAGTGTCTGTGTGCCGGAGTATTCCCGAAACCGTGGAAGTGCCAGAAGCTTGTGCTCTTCCCGAAAGGCAAAGGCGAAGACCCCAAGGATCCATCTTCAAGCAGGCCCTTGGGCATAATAGAGCTTACGAACATAGTGGCGGACAATCATCCATGCAGTTTGGGTTCCGGAAAGGACACAGCACGCTGCACGCGATCAAGACCGTGCAGGACGGGGTTGAAACGGCGCTGGGGCTCGAACCCAAACCTGGAGGATTCTGCGCAATCATCGCGCTCGATGTGAAGAACGTCCTCAATTCCGCAAGCTGGGAATGCATCTATATATAGATGCATTGCCTATAGGTCACGGATGGTCAGAGTTCCAGCCTACCTGCTCGCTGTGGTCAGTGATGCCCTCCGAGATCGGGTCCTGGTCTTCGACACCGGTGAAGGCAGAACAACGCTGGAGCTAACGGCAGGGATTGCACAGGGATCCGTGTCTGAGCCATTTGAGTAAAATGCCCAGTACGACGACTCCCTGACCATAGATTTACCACGCGGAGCTGAACTCGGTCTAAGTACAGCGAAGTCCAGGCGAGAGAAGAGGAGCTCCTTGGAAAATTGCTCAAGTTACTTGATGGCATCACCAAGGATGTGGAAGAGCATGCCACCGCCGAAAAAACACTTGTGGAGGAAGCAGTAGCCTCCTTGAGCAAAGCCTCCTTGTGACAGTGTCGAGAAAAGCTAGGGCTCTCTACGCGGAAGGAGAGCCCAGGCTCACTCTGCCCAGTAGAGTTTCCGAAGCCGTACCTCTTATTGACGAGGCCGAGCTCAGGCTAGCAGCGAAAAGACACGCAAACGGCAAGGTCTCGGGACTTGATGGGATCCTCAACGAGGCTCTGATGATTGCGAACAGAGCGCGGCCCAGCTCCTAGTTGAAGGTATTCAGCAGATACCTGCTAGCAGGAGTCTCCCCGAGAACGCGGAAGCGCCAGAAGCTGATGCTCATCCCGAGAGGGAAGGTCGGCGATCCAGAAGAGCCCTCGTCGAACTGGCCGCTCAACATGCTGGATAATCTGGGGAAGATGTACGACTGCATGATCCTCAACCGTCTGAAGAAGGAGGATGAGCGCAGCGGAGGGATGTCTTCGATGCAGTTTGGCTTCCGAGAGGGGCGCAGCACACTACACGCAATCAAGTACATGCAAGATAGGATGCAGTGTGCAATGAAGATGGCACCTCAGCCAGGAGGAGGATTCCGCGCCATCATTGCGCTGGATGTAGAGAACGCGTTCAACACGGCGAGCTGAGAACATATCAAAAAGTCCCTGGACGGAGAAGTACCACTCTACTTGCTGGCGGTCGTCAGCGATGGACTGCGAGATCGTGTGCTCATCTGCGATACCGACGAAGGAGACATTGAGCTGGAGCTGTCTGCGGGCATAACCCAAAGCTCTGTCTCCGGCCCATTTGAATGGGACACACAATACGACGATTCCCTCGCTCTGAACCTCCCGCACCGGGCGTAACTGGTTGGGTTCACAAACGACGCGGCACTACTTGTTGTCGACAAATCCGCGTGGGAAGTCGAATGTATTGGCAACGAGGCACTCTACCGCGTTGGCCAGTGGTTCGCCGATAACCACCTCAAGCTGAGCAAATGCAAATGCGAAAGGATGCTAGTTACAACAAGGAGAAGCTTCCACATGCTCAAGTGCACCGTCAACGGACACGAGATCCCTTTGAAGAGAGAACTCAAGTACCCGGGGCTGTGGTTTGATGATTAACGGAGCTACGAAGCCCAGCTGAGGGAGGCTGCGCTAAAGGCAGACAGGGTAGGCAGTGCTCTCCGCCGGTTCATGCCGAACATCGGAGGGCCTAAGCCGAATAGAAGAGCGTTATTCAGCACCGTGAGCTTCTCCATCATGCTCTACGGTGCGATCATCTGGCCAAATAGCCAGGAATGCCGTGATCAATGAAAAACTAAGTCCAGTCCAGCGGCGTCTCGCGCTCCGGACGATCAGCGCCTACAGCACCGTGTCCTATGATGCAGCGTGCGTACTGGCAGGTACTCCACCAATCCGCTCGCTAGTCACTCAAGGAGGGCGAGTATCTCGTCCGAAAACGGGCGCCCGTTGTGGCGGCCGCCAAGGCGGCCATGAAATTTGGTCGAAAATCTCTCCCATCGTGGCGCCCGCCGTCAAGAAAAATTCTCTTCATCAAAAAATACGCCTCATCAGTTGAGCAATCGATGAGGCGTGAGAAGTACCTTATTTGTTCGTACATGCATCAGACTGTTATTTCCACTGGGATAGTAGAGAGCGGCGAGTGAGTCCCACGATAACAATTGTTCATTCGAGTTCATCCTCCTTCATGAAGTTCATCAAGACGAGCCCCAAACGTCTCCATCCATTGCCTCCCGTGGATCAAATTCAGAGAAGCAGAGGAAATCTGCCCAATATTTTCGATCTCGGGGATATCATCATCAAGACATAAAGATCTCGTACGCCAGGTAACATTAGAGATCATAAATATGTAAGTATTTCTAAATGCATAAGGTATTCTCCCGACCACTGTTGAGTCCCTGGAACCCATGTGTTTTTTGTTTTGTAAAATGATTACGCACTTGGATTGTCTTGTAGATTTCAGAAGGCATAGCCTTTCTCGTTCTTATCATTCTGATCGTTCTGAATCTTCCAAAGGAAAAATCCGACTCTTGAAGTAAATTCACTGGTCTCGATCCCGTATAGATGAGGAAATTCGAGTTGAAACATGGTTGGTAGCTTATATCCCATACCGTCGCCTCGACTGAGAATGAATTTTTCCATCGAAATTCTTCATGCAATTCATAGTTTGTCTATCACAAGATTGTTTATTATGAATCACGTCAAGAAAGATAAAGTTTCATGGTTTTTCTCAAGTGAAAATTCTACACAGAAAACCTCGTTATCGTACAGAGCGCGGATACAATTTTGCTACAACGACAGAGTCAACTCACGAGTAACAAAGAAAACTCATTTCCGACTGAAACTGGCGATTCTCCCTATGAATAGTGAATTTATTGCAGATACGGTTGTTGTTTTTATTACGAAGGGAAAATGTTGATGAAAGTCTCAGTAATCTCAAAATTCTGACTTACTGGGACGAGATCACTCGACATTGCGATAAGAGTCAGGAATAGGAACCAAAAAACTCAGAACCCTATCCAAAAATATGTTGTGATAAAGCATCACAACTTTCCGTGTGATGAGCATCATAATATTTCGGACAATAATGTCACAACTTACAAGGGGAGTATCAACCTTGCGGATCACGGATTTGGCCCAAACTCTGGGAATCATCTTGTTTTGGTGAGAAATGAAGATATCCCAGAGGGT
>JAPYYZ010003333.1:0-13586 GCA_030522705.1 Eretmocerus eremicus | reverse complement strand
GCTACAGGTTCCCATGGGTGCTGACACAGCGTAGAAGGTCGTAGGCTGTTCGGTGTAGATTCTCGGTATTTAAGGGTGGGGAACAGCAACACAATTGTTCTTATATCTAACGCCATTGGCGAATACGCGATGTATGTATTATACTTCGCTCACTTCCATAGGCGAATAATAGTGATTGCAGCCATAATTAGTGGAATCTGGAACTTCAAAAGAAACTCAAAACCCTCAGCAATATGCATTCAACAGTCGCTAGTCGGCTCATGGAGAATCTGACAAGGATAGGATCCCTGTCAGCTTTTTGTCAATTTGCAAATTGTATTACGCCAACTCGAGCTTCTCTGACCACCTCGTCTGTGTTGCTCGGATTCTCTCTTGGTTCTCCGAGCTATGCCGATTTTTGTAGACAGCCGACAGACTGATGCCTCACCCTGCAAGGCAATAGCAGCGCGCTCACAGCACCGCGATCGCTTATCCTGACTTTTACGATGATTGCATCTCCAGGTTCTTTGTGCTGTGAAATTATCCAGTTGGAGGGATTATACAGCGGGAATCCCATCGCATGCACAGAGTTCGATGAGTTACGGTTAATCCAACCAAGATGAGCGAGAGCTTTCTACATATTTCTACTTGAATCATAAAGCCGCTCTTAACTTTTGTGATTAAGTCCAGAACTCAGAATCTCCCATTTGAAACCGCTAGGGAGAACGTCAGGTGTCCGGATCACAGGTTTTGACCAAAATTTGGGAATCTCCTGGATTTTGGTGAAAAATGAAGGTATCTCAAAGGGTTTGATTCAGTGGGCCTCCTGTCCGGGTACACAGCCAAATACATTAGCATCACTGTCTCGTGTGTGTGTGTGCGTGCGCGCATCACGATAGTGGAACTAGAGATGATCCTAGTACTGTATCGTGAAATATCAATATAGGTACATGCACTAGCACCGTCTCGAGTTCAGAAGACCGCTAGAGGCGCTCGAAATGGCTCCCACCCCTAATTAGAGCATCTTTGGATAAGCGGCCGTGGTCTCTCGGGTAAGACGCTTGGCTTCCGTGAAGAAGGACTTGCGGTCGAATCCTCGCGGTTCCCATGAAAGATCAATGGCTTACATTCTCTGAGATCTTTCGACTTTCCATACCAAAGTCTATTTTCAATTGTCTTGTTTTTGCAAGAACAGTGTCAGGCCTCCAGAACACCAATCGATAGTATGAATGCCTATCTGACTACTGTATGTCAAATTAGGTTTTCACCACTCTAACCTCAAAATCGGGCATTTCTACCCTTTTTGCGGCTCTCGTGGTCAAAAAGATCACATCACTTCCGGCGTAAGAGCTCGTCCGAGCCCTTAGGACATGTCTCCCTGGCTGCGCTCGGTCGACAACACGTCCTAGGGCGCGAACTCTCCTTCCGCCTTCAGTGATGTAATATACTATTATAGCACTCTAACCAAAAAATCGCAACTTTGGACAATATTTTCAGTTGTTCGTGCTATAAAATATTGTATGAAACCGCGTGCGGAGGGGTAGTTATGATACGAAGGGCTTGTGACACAAGCGAATTCGTACACAACTACCTGTCCACGTGCGATGTCATGAAATACTATTACACCCGTTACTTTTCTACCAGTCTCTTTAAGAGTACGTTAATGTAAGAAACTCTGCATGAATTTCATCAGGGCTGTTTAGGGCTATACCCCAAAGCCTCAATAAATAGTTAATCAATCAATCAATCAATCCTTCTGAAACTTTGGAATATGTTTCTTCATAGCAAAACATGAAAGGGACTACTCCAAATCTTTATCAATGGGCTCTTGAATTGATGTAAAACATGTTAATATGCTCTAAACAATTCAATACTATTAGAGTTGCTTACTCCTCTATGACCATCATGTGTAAATCATGAGTTTAGTCGTGGGTAAAGACTCAAAATCAGCAGAGTACTGTCCAAGTGGATACGCAATATTCTTTTTACAGGCTTATTCCAGCTTTTTGTTTATTCATATCGAGGTAAATTGGTTGCACAAGTGGAGAAGTGCGGAGGATGAGATCAGCAAGAGTGCTAGAAAGGTAGACTGCGCTAAAGTTGCATCATTTTGAGCATATTGGACCCATCATCACAGCACTCCAGAGGCCCATTGTCTAGAACTCTCGATCGGTTCTTTCATATTCTGGTATGTAAAAATATATCTTAAGGCTTCAGAAGGGATTGGTGTTCTGAAGGCCTGAGACTTTCTTCGTTGGTCTTGTGACCACCAATCTTACCACCGATCATGATCCGTATGCTGTATATCTGAAGGGGGGGGGGGGATGAATCTGTTGTTTGACAGAGGCAAGGATGAACAATCTATCAGTGAGTCTCATTGAGATAACGTATCTAGAAGCTAAAATATTGCGGCATATTCCTAAACATTGACTGTTTAATTCTACGAAACCTAAGTTAGAGGTACACATATCACGAGCCCACGCTGTTTGCTTTCTTTTAGCTGAGGTAATACCCGAGACATTCGATTTACTATGCACTATTCGGAAAGCATGCTCGGCGAATCTCGAGCGCTGCGGAGAAACAATTTCTCGATTCCCCTGTCGCTCGTATAACTCAGACTCGATTTACAGCAGCGAGAGACCGCGAAGCCACGCCTTATGTCGAGTCTGTCGATTCGGCCGCAGGAAATAACTCAGCCTCTTCCTTGCTCTCTCGCGCCGCGTATGGCTTTTGCAGCAGTGTCCGGTGAGCGTACAGAGAGAAAATGGCTCGCAACTATCTTCGCGAAAAAACCCTTTGTGAAGCCGGGGGTATTATTGTACAGCTCGTATCGAGAGCGAGCTGCTCTGGCTTCACTCGCGGATGTCAGATCCGAAATCTCAAACTGGACGTTGTAAAGAGCGACGAGGTCGTGGCGGATGCAGGCTTATCGCGCTTGACTGCAATTGAGTTATCCACAGTCGCGATTTACGACGAGCTGCCAATATCGCCTATTATTGCAAGCTGTGTTGGACGGCTGGTAAATGTATTGTTTATTTTTGGTACGGCGCGGCGTCTGCACGGACCTGTTCTAGTCTGGAAAAATTCCGAGAGAGAGCCGTTGTGCTGCCCTTTCGAAATGTATCAGCAATGAAATTATTTGTAAAAATGTTGTGACGTCATTTTTATTATGCAAAGATTTATTGGAAAAATATTCACTGGAGTTGAAAGATAGTTCCCCGCACATTTCTTTCCTCTGATTATCATTTCATTTCATTCGTCATTTGGCAGCTCAGGAATATTCTCAATTGTATTTTCGTGGATGATTCTACATGAAAATCCCCCCCCCCCATCGCCCCCAGACCATATTTACGGCATTAATTCACTATAGAATCAATTATATCAACTAGGTCCATACTTGATAAAGTTTCATTCAAGACAGATTCAGCTCTGGTTCAAAATACCAATCCAATTATATTTAGTCAAGATGCCTCATTTCATTATGATTACAGGTCATCATGACAGAGTGAGATGCAAGTTAGGCTTCTGCGCTCATTGTCAGTTGAATGATCGACTAGAAGGCTCTGTAATTATACGATGGCTAAGGTCATTGAAAACATATCTAGACAATGCGGGAAAAGGAGAATGTCTCATCAAAATATAAGAAAAATTAAGTGAATCTCATCAAGGTCGATTGTTGAGAAGCAGGAGCCATTCAGAGTCAGGGAACTTCAGTGTTTCCAAAAATCACCATTGCGAATGAAAGCAATGTTAACGAAACGTCTCCTAAGCTGCCTTTGTACCATCTTTCTCTCGAAGGTGATACTGCCTCTTAGAATCGAACTGATGATGATTCGGCAATGAAAAATAAGGCAAAAAGCACAAATTGTATAATTGGAGCGTAGCCCCTTTCTTCTGCGCTCGAGCAAACTTTTTCGGGCATCTTTTTGAAAAAACTGCCCCACCCACCAAATTTAGTACATGAACCCTACACATATCTAAGGGTACCGTCTCAAGTCAGGTATTGATTGGTCGACTCAAAGCTAAGTTATCGATATCACATGTCAAATACATACTATAGGTTTAACAGAGTGCTGTAATCGGCCTTCTTCTACTCATCTTCGCCATTTTGTGCTCGCTTTGCTGCGTATCTTGTTCCGATACCACCAGGTGGCTTCGAGTTTGCCTATACTACCAGACTGTGCGTGAGACACAGAGCTTGGTTCTCCGTCAATACACTCAGTTGACTCGTTTGCTAAATATCGGATCTGCTTTGAATCGGGCATACATCTAACGAATATGGCGAAAAGTCCTTCCGATGCGCAATCTTTCCTAAGATATTTTTTGAAACAACACCGGTCGCGACCATATTAGTTACAGTTCTCAATGGTTCCAAAAATTGATAGTAACTCGGTGCATATCTCAAACTTCGGCATTTTTGGCCTGACTCTGAATCTAAGTTTGAATGGAAATTTCAATTTCTATTCTGGATAGTGGTTATATGCATGATATCGCAGTTAGAATGAAAAATGATATTTCCGAGGTGCTTGGAACGATATTGTATTGTACTTGAATATTTGATCATCGATTATACATCACATGTAATCGCTCCAAAGGAATTAAGAGAATGTTGTTTTTGAAAGTTGACACTGACGAGTTTTCCAATTTTTGTCTATTCTTTCGGTATCACGTGTCATTCATTGAATATTGCTCGATGGCAAGCGAAACTATGTTTTCTGTAAGAGTAGAGGAAAGCAGATTGGAAATATTTGAGAACCGATGCGACTACTATGCGCTCCGCCCCGTTTTGTCCGTAAAAACGGATACACCTAAAACACCACATTTTCCACGGAAAATTGTGGTGAAATAAGTGAACAAATTCACCACCGTCATAACTAGTAAAATTATTCCAGCTTCTCATTGAATCATTCTCTCTTTGAGCTTGGATATTCAACAATGTAGCTCTATGAGTCTCATTGGATTCATCATGAGTCTGCAAGCTAACTTCCGCACGTCGCCATGCCCTTTGGGTGGCGCTTCTGATTCGCTTTTGATTGTATTATTCTTCGCGGCTGGAGAAATTTAAACTAGCATTATAACATGAAAGTATCTGGGAACTAAAGTGTGCATTATTTTAAGTAATATTCTATTTTGATAACATCGGGAGGGCTCAATGCAGCGATAGTCGGCCCCTTCCTATAATGCGTGAAAAATTCTTGGATATACTCAAATGCCGTGTTGGATCCGGGGTGCACCATGATATCAGTCATTTTACCTTTAGTTATCGCATGCTGTTTGATTAGTTAGGTTCATGGAAATACAAAAATACTGTTTCGCTTGATCTGCTCATTTAACTTTTAAAGTAGTTCCATGCTCCTCTTTTTTCCTGCTATCTTAATAGTCATTAAAATTCCTCACGTTTACTTACCACATTGACCGCTCGCTGCTATCTTTTTGTCAGAATACTATCAACATCATGAAAGTCTGCGATTGTAGCAGCAATCCCTCGCAAAAGTCGTTCTTGGTTCTCATTCCCGCATTCAACCTGCATATTCGGTCTGACCAAACGATCTTTGAATGTCAGAGTGATGAAACACATGAAATATGTGAGAAACGAAGATGTGAAATCTGCTCTAGCTATACATTCTCCAAAAGACAACCACAATATTGACTCCCAAAACATTAAACTTCTAGACATAGAGTAGAATAAAAAAAGTAGAGAGTTCCTAGAAATGCTTTACATTCACTATCATAACAATACACTCAATAGAGTTCAAGATACTATGTTTCTGAAGAATGCATATAAATTGTATGTCGATAAAATTAGAGAGAGGTCAAAGAAAGACAACCGAACCACTATTCCCATAGCCTTGCGGTGTTTGATTCCCCCTCCCACACATATCTAACTCACACGGTTTTCCGTCAAATTCATGCAGTTGTCGCAATAGCCCGTTACCGTCAGACACTTCGTCGCTGCCTGTACCTTGGCTCGCAAGAGTATATATTCTGATAATAGTTGTCTTATTCTCGGTTCTCAACATCCGTTCTCTGATTTTTTCTTCTTTATTCCAGTGCGTGATGTGCGGTGTTGACTTGTATCTAATAGATACATAAAAACTTGACCGTTAATCATGTGACTCGATTGTACTTGCCCAGAAGAGGCCTGTGTATTTTTGACAGGCGAAACGTTGGCAGCAATAAAAACCATCCGCTCGATCCGTGGTAGAAAAGCGAATGCGAGATGGCGAGAAATCGGATATAAATAGACGATTTCTGGCCAGTTAGACCAGAAATTGGCCAGTTTTGGCCCATTTTTGGCCAATTCTATTTCCATTTTCTACCAGGAATAATTGAAAAGCTTTTCCATCAACCTTTCGAAGACTGCATATTCTATTTTTGAGATCATTATTAATGTTAGTAAGTGATATTTCAATCGCCTCAGCATGCAAAGAGAAATCTTCAATACTCATTCAATTCTTACCGCTCTGTGTACCTTTTTGACATGGTTCAATAATGCTTTTATTGAATCCAGTCAGAGTAGAGACCTTAGTATAAAACCATTATCAATCCATATTTGAGATTATTTTCGATCTCCCACATCAGATCCCCTCAGTCTTGTTGTCAGTTTTATCGAAGGAAAAGATTGACAAGATCTAATTACCATGTGATTATCGGCATCGAAAGTCCCCCCACATGGAACAAGTATTGAAAATTCATGCTCGTTTCTTTCACTTTTTTCAGAACATCCACTGCCAAGCATCGACAGAATTGCCCGTGAAGGTGAGTCAGAGCCAAGTTTCGTAGAACTATTTTCATAATTCCTCATGTCCAACCCGATCCCACCCGTCCAATCCTGTCGAAGACAGGAATCTTCCGGGAACTCATCCGCGAAGAAATTCCTCTCGAAATCCGCTTGCAAAAGAGCCAGGGAGTAAGCGGTCCGGCGTATTTCCTAAAGAATTCATGACTCGTGCTCGACTTTGCGCCACGCAAGATGCGATAAAGAAGAAGGAGATATCCGCGAAAATTGTGAGGCATCGGGACGCGGCGACGCGGCCGGAGAGGAGGAGAAAAAAGGGCCGGCTCCTGACGTAAAGTATGACGTGTCGAGTAATTTTAATTACGCGACGCAGCATTCTGAATTATTGCCCGGCGCTCGACGCGCCTCTTCTACGAAGACACATTGGATTAATTCCCGTCATTTAGGTCGACACTTATTAAACCCGGGAATGTCGTCGGCCTTAATCCTCGCGGAATGCTGCAAGGGCCACGAGCCGTTAGCTGCTGCTGCTGCTGCTGCTGCAGAGCTGAGAAGGAGACGCGCGAGATAAGCCCACGAGGGGGAAAAATCACGTTCGGATGGTAATGAAGACGGGCTGCTCTCTGCAGCCCACGTGCAAATCAAAATTAAGAGGAGATGATAAATTTCGTAGCGGGCGGATAGGCACATTTGTTCTCTTGTACTCCGAAAAAGTCACGTTTACGGGGAGACCTCCTTCTCTTCTCATTCTCATCTATCAAGGATATAAATCACTGTTGTTTATCAATAATCCGTTTTGGAACTGGTAAAATCTAGAGCTTATTGCACGAGGAGCGCAGAAAAAGTAATTTCGATGATTTATTTCGTCGTTTTTCTTCTTCCAGTTCCAGACTCAGAATCTCGCGATTCAGAAAGATTTTGCTCGCAATTAGTTTGACCTATCCATGTGAAAGTTAATGGAGTTCTGATGTGATCTGAAAACAAGCAAGCTTAGTTTTTCAATTAGTGTGTGGTGTGTTAAACGATTTAATTTGCTACAAAAACTACGCTGATCATCAGTTCCGCAAATGCTCCAATTGTCTCATCACTTGCGTGACGAGCCGAGCCTATAACTGGAACTTTGGAAAATCCTAACTGCTCATAGTTTACTGAATCAGAATGAGTAATCCAATCAACTTTGCAGCGTACATTATTTCAGTTATTTTCCAGACCAATCAAATCGAAAAACGTTAATGAGGCTCTCTAATATTGAGTTCGGTTTCCGTAGTACATTGTAATAGACATACTGCGTGAAATGCTATCCTGTAATCCATACTTGCTCAGTCATAACAGATAGTTATTAATCACTCTTCCAAAAATAACGAGTAAGGAAGTCCGTTTTAACAATTAATTAGCGAATCCTCGAGTCGGAAAATGCGAATTGGTCGAGTGATTTGCTCTTTTTTTTTGCGTTCAACGTTGAATACTGAGCGAAACATACTCCAAACAACAAAATAATGTTTCATCTGATATTTACGCCTCGATCACCTCCACACTACAAAATTTGCATCAACACACATATACTCTCGAGTATCGCAAGTTTGTTCTCCATCATTCTTGAACCGGCCGAGCTCCCTGGATTTGATTGCTCAACAACGGACGTCTGAATATTCAAAAGCGATTCGAATGGAAACTCCTCGTGTTGAATCCGATTAACATCGGCGATCTATTACCGCATAGAAAACGGAGAAATCGGAAACGCTCTTCATAAAGCTGTCGATCACGTCGTTCATCAGCCGTGCGTTACTACTGTACGACTATCGCGTACACATTGTACAGACATAACCTACTCATTCATCTTGAAAACCAAACTGTCCCCGTATAACGCACGAGCGCTTTCCATAAACTAGCATCTCCCGCGTATAGGCTTTGACCCGGTATCCAGATCACCCCCGCGTCTCTTTCTCTAGAAATTTTGGATCTAGGAAATTCTCGGAAAATCTCAAATTCCATTGCGCACTCGAAGGAAGCGCGCCTGATCGCACGGGGCGTGTATATAGGGCAGACGATACAGCGCAGGTTGCGCGAACTTGAGAAACGCCGCTGTATAATGCATCGGCCACGTGTCTGGGTCTGTACGCGTGATACGCTCCCCCCATTTTCCGGGCTGAACTCGATTTTTCACCTTGAACCCGCGCACCGTGCGTCTCCTTCGTCCCCCCACGTGCATTCAACAAGAATTACCCTCGTGCGCGCGGTATACGCGTCTTGGGTTTCCAAAGCTTCGGGAGAGCCACGTGTACCAGAGCGCGCACGTGTCGCTGCGCTTTTCTTTTCTCGCCGCGTTTACCTGGATGCCGATCTCGTTTTTCGTTAAATCCCAGTGCCCTTTTCATCGGCTCTTGTGCCGCGTGTCGAAAAATCTCGTACCGTGTGTGTGAGAGAGACTTGCAAGGACGCGAGGGCGACAATAAGTTGGACGGATCGGGGAAAATGAAAAGTAGGACGGGCGAGTGGAGGTGGCTGCTTCCGTCGTCATCGTTGCATTGTCGTTGCGTATGTACTTGCACGCGCATCCGGCCGGTCGTCGCGAGTATGAACCGCGTGCGCGCCTCGTGAGGCCTTATTCCGTCCGTGGCGTCTGCCACGAGCGTGCGTGCAGACCAAGTGTCTTGACCGCGAGTACTTGAATTCCAATTTGTTTGGTGGAGTATGACTTGGAACGATTTTGG
Organism: Eretmocerus eremicus; assembly: GCA_030522705.1. Taxonomy (NCBI): domain Eukaryota; kingdom Metazoa; phylum Arthropoda; class Insecta; order Hymenoptera; family Aphelinidae; genus Eretmocerus; species Eretmocerus eremicus. The sequence goes on along the minus strand of JAPYYZ010003333.1, from coordinate 4,157 downwards.
CTTGCAAAACGAGGCTGGTTAACATTCTCAGGACAAACTTACCCCTGGCTCGGGCGGTGCAACCCTCGGTACTTGACCCACTCGAATTTTGACCTACTTGGTTTACCTTCACTCCGTCCTCTCATTTACACATGTCTAAGCTTTGACTCCATCGTAAGTATAGGTTATCGAAAGCCATGTGCTTCTTGTCCGACTGCTGCACAGCAAGTCGATGATGATACCAATGTGGCGAAATCACGCCATGCCCAAGATACTGAAGCATGTCTAGTCGATACTGTAAACCAAACAGTTCGAGAACAGTTTCGCCGAGCTTCTGAAATATTCACAAATGTTGAACAAGACTTTCGAAGACACTTGACTCGAGATCGAAAGGCTTATCATAATCGCCGAATAGGCGAGACACGCGTGATCCATGCACGTGGCGCTTTTAATATTTTCAAATGGATTGTGACCGCGAGCAATAAATGCGCAAATACGCAGCTCATGCGATGCAATGTACTTTCACAGAGATTGTGTACATCAAAGCTGATGATCCGCGCTTGCAATGTGATGCAAAAGGTTCAATTAATGCCGAAGCTTCGTAAGCCATTCACGCTAGCAACGCAAATCGAGAGAAGGACCATTACGCATCTACTTGAGATATATAAGCTTTTATTGGAATCTCAGGATAGCGATGGAATCCCCCGCGCATCCGGTTCGTAAACCCATGACGAGTTATCGGGATACTATCGTATGAAAAAAGCAAGATACTGCCCAGTCTTGGCTGCTGGTAATATGAAAGCTGTAGTAAACGAGTGTTTATGCGTGCTTCACGACCAACATTTTTTGAGGCGTTGAAATGAAACGTGGCTCGCGTTCGGTGGATACGAGCTACAGGAGAAATCGGTAAAATACGTATATATTTGCTGCCAATGTCTACTTCTCGTAATGAGACAGGAGGCTGTTATGTTCGCAGAAAGCTATTCACAAGAATAAAAAATCAAAATCGCCATTAATTGTCGCATTACTCCACCTCTCGATGAGACTGTTTATTTATCGATGGTTATGTTCTCACTTGGGTTAAAGATAAGTCGACGCTCAACTATAATATTCAGCCTAGGTAAGAATTTAGGTATTCCACCCTCTCACAAGGCGACAAGCTCTATACTCGTTGAGACCAGCTTTTACAAGGACTGGTACCCACCTCTGGAACCTGGATTGTGATGAAAATCCTGTTTACCTACACTCTTTGTAGCAAATGAAAGTAACCATGTTTTTCAGTTCAATGCAGCTAATCATGCGGTAGGTTATTTATATCGTCCCCAAAAAAGATTTTCACGCGGCTGAGCGATTTAAATGCTCAGTTGTGACCGCTCATCGTGCACCCTGAAATGACAATTGACAGCACCAGTGAGAATGCCTCACCCTTAATCGGCTGAGGACCTTTTGAAAATTTTACCATTTTACCCTTCTTGCTTATGGGAATGTCAAAGCTGACGGCAAGCTGTGCAATGATATCATTTTTATGTGAGAATCAATGTGAGATTGTGACATTTATCTTCGAAGCAGATAAGGGTTTGAAGCATCCCTACTCTCTTGGTCTTGTCTTTTTGCTTCAAAATGGATTTTGACCCTTCACTTTTTTTTTCAATGACTCTAACAATTCTGATCGAGTATGGGTATCTCGTGCGACGATTTGGGTGGATTTCGACTCCTCGCTCATTCCAAAGGCTCAGAAGCATTAATCTGATTCCTTTCAAACTTTGAGATCCTTCAATCATCAGTTCTGATTATGAACAACTGATTGTTGTCCAACTCGTTGGAATTCCCAGGTACATGAAAAACAACGAGATGAGGTGGGTTAGATTTGTTGATGGAGCATTCTTATGCTGATTCTCTCATTCGTAGAGACGATATGATGTATAATGCAGAATACTCACCTTCTCTTAGCTTTGAATTCTGTTTTTAAATCACATATCGTGTGGTATTATCGCTAACTATTTTAGTATCCGTTAAATCTTTGCAACTTGAATGCGAAGATACGACTATGCATGACCCTACAAAATCGAAATGGGAAATTTTTGCGATTTTGGATAAATATTCATGGTTCCACAATACTATATATCGATACAGGTATCTTTATTCTCCTCCATTTTTATTTTCCTCGTGAAGCAAGTAAATAAATATCCATCAAAATCCAGCTTCCGGAGTTGGGGACCACTCCTTGTCAGATTTAAACAACGTCAGATTTAAACAACTCCTATCGAGGGGCCCGGAAACTGGTTCAACAAAAAGCTCGTCAATTGAAACATCTCGTGCGCCATCCATCAACCCGCTAAACAGCCGACGGGGAAAACCGGTCGTTCCTTCCGTCACTGACCACATGCACCACACCTTGGACATGTGGCTTCGCGCTCGCACCTCTCTATACTTCCCCGCAGTGCGACAATTGCCCTCACGACTGCACCAGTATCATCGGGGCATTTCGCTCGCGAGCAAAGTTCCCATGGCAGGCTTCGATGTCGATAGGTGTCGATACGGTTTGTCCGCTCGGATCGTGGTACAAGTATGGGGAAGCTTACACGGCTGTGAAAGCCGCGGAAGCCGCACGCCGTCGGGCGTGTGCTTCCTTTTGTCCCCATTACAGCAAGGCTGTGCGGGTGCATACGCAACACTCGAGAGCCCCGGGAACTCGCGCGCAGCGGGTTTTCCATGGCCAGTTTTGATCGGGGATTTCCCGGCACTTCGCCGGCGATACGTCATAGTGGCTGGTGGCTACGATAATCCGTTAGAGTTAGTCGGCAATACTGCTATTGGTGCGTTGACTACTTAAAGCCGCGCTACAACTCTGGCGGATCTCAAACTCTTGGATGTGGTTACACGAGGGTCTGAATCAGAGAATGAGTTTGGTTCGATGTGACTCTTGGGTCTTGATGCGAGAGATCGAATGGAGACTAATCATGCTCAATTGAAAACTCGCAAAATAGCCCCAGAGTAAGAAATGGGTAATGGCGTGATGCAACCCCGTAAGGGTCGCGTGATCCCAATGAATACTGAACAATTAAATTGCTCGCCTTTGTAACTACACTCTGTAAAAAATTTTGATCAAAAACTTCAACTACTGGTTGAAAAAACCACTCCAACCAATCGGTTGAATTTTCAAGCATTGGTTGAAAAAAAAATTAAATACCACTACCTGAGAAGTAATGGTGCCCTTTGCTCATAGCTTCACACATATGATCATCCAGGAAATTTTCCAAGATGTTCGTCCATGATCATAGGTATTTTCATTTTACACGGGATAGCGAAACGCCACGCACCATTGTCATGCACCTTCGCACCGCGCGCTCACCAAAGACATTGAGTTGGTAGTCTTATCCGTCGATTGGCCAAAAAATTTGGGCAGTTTTGTGACACGACCGCTGTTGGAACCACAAGCATAGTTTCCTCGTGGGACGTTGATCCAATCATTGATTGAACGTTCAACCAAGTGGTTGAAGTTTCTTTCAACCACTGCTTGAAGTTATCTTTCAACCACTAGTTGAATTTTCAACCACTTGGTTGAATTTTCACCCTAGTGGTTGACATCAGTGTATAGGAACATTCCTCAAACATCTCGTAAATCAAATCTATGAGCAAGTTTACCGAATGAACATCATCTTGATAACAAGGCGTTACAATCTTGCAATCCTCCAATCAAAGAATTTATTTAAATCAATGGAATTGTTTCAAATTGCAGATAGAAATAATTACAAAAGTCTTCCTCAGGAGCGAGTTGGGACCCAAATCCTTCTTTTGAATTCAGTGATTTGAATTGATAAAGTTTATCTGAACCACCTCATTCCATCACATTACAGGCTACCCTAATGTGATAAGAAGCACATTTGTGAACCTTTAAAGAATTTCTAAATAGACTTTCTGATCGGGTTTCGACGTGCACTTATTGGATCGGGTTTTAACTAGGATTTCCATGTCGCGTTTTCTGATCTAAAAGGCCCTTGCAGGGTTCTACCTTTTGAACTCCTGTGAAAACTCGTACCACAATTTTATGATTTCTATCAGGGATACGAAGAGTTCTAGGATCTTTGACATGAACTCGAAAACAAAGCAAAACTTCAAGATCTTGATGAATTTTCATGAAAATTTGAGGATATTAGCGCGGAACATTCTTTAGCTCT
>JAPYYZ010003332.1:0-12088 GCA_030522705.1 Eretmocerus eremicus | reverse complement strand
TCGAACGAACATGAGTCTGGGACAAATAATTTTCTTACAGAAAAGACTAATACGACAAATTAGTACGAAGATCTCCAACACGTGAATACACGACGTTAGAAATACAGTCATAAAGCTATGCTTCACAGCTGTTATGAAACAATCACTGGGACAATCGAAGTTATCAAAGATCAACTTGGGAGTTGAACCACAGAACAGCTGTAACACAAAAAGTCTACCAATATAATCCAAGCATAAATACAATAAAACAATAATTTGTCCAGAAAAAGTTTCTCTATGAGAATAACTAGTAAAAAAAGGAGTATTTCTTCAATATCAAATCGTAAGATATCGGTGTGATCTCGCTTCGAGAATGTAAACCTGTAAATATCATTGTCAAACAAAAGAATCGAATATCTAATAGCGTGTGATAAGAATCACTTTTCAACGTTCAGCGTCATTGTTTCGTGACGGCATCTGATGACTGCTATGAAGAAAACTTTACGGAATCTGGTACTGAATATGTGGTATAAAATAGTGATTTAGGGAGTCTGAATTGAGCGATGATTAGTTCTTTTTAGTCAAAGCCCTAAAGCGATTAGCCGTAAACTTAGAACATGATTTTCTTCCACGAATAGCTAACGTCCAGTTGATAGGTTGCATGCGGCCATTCGCGCTGTGAAAATCATCATTGACTGTGTTTTCGGTATCAACAATTTCCATTTTGTCAGGTTTGTTCCTTTTTTCCAAGTCATCCAACTCTAAATTAATAGAGCTTAGTTTCGACTGAATCTCGTTTATTGACTCATCCAACACGTGAAAATAGGTTTGACTGTTGCTTTCTTTTTCAGATTGATAAGCATCATCGCCATCAATGCAATTATTCAATGGTCGGACCATCAAATTTCTGAACTTGTTAACTATCTTTTGATTACAGGGTTCCCTATAATTGCGTTTATCATCAACTACATACACTATTTCTTCAATCGAAGATGTAGCATCTGATGCAGATGACCGCGCTCTATATTTACTAATTGCTGCGAGTTTTTTATCGTAACTTATAAAATTTGGACTCAAATTTTGAGCCATTTCAGCAAATACTGAGTCCGTAGCTTTTTTTTGAAGATTCGGATTTTGTGCTGACACATCTTTCTGACTCGAAGATACACGATATTCCGGTGGAATGAAATTACTTATGGTACAAACCATTTTGCCATACTCAGCATATCCATTTTCAACCATCCAATCGTTGATGTGCAGATCCTCATTTTCATCACTTACATCCACAAGTGACACCATCATGGCATTTTTCTGCAAAAAAAATGGGACGAGATAATCAAGATGAACGAAAATATCAGAAGAGTTGATTCATTACCTCTTGATCTGCCTCGGCTATCAAGGCCGCCATGGGAATTTCCCATACTTTATTGACAAATGGATCTGTGGAGGTAAAAGCCCACTCAGTGCTGCCAATTGGTCTCACATTGTGCAATGCACATGCTATTGCCTGAGCAGGCAAAGAAGAAAATCTTTTGTGCAAAAAGTATAAATCATTGGGATTGTAGCTTTTGACGGTTCCGTAGTCGTAAAACCAAACCTGAAAGAACAAAAATTGAAGAATGAATAGCAAGAAGTACATTAAGTACATGTACTTGGAAGTCTGAATTAAGTACATTAGTCTACTCACAATAACGAATCCATCAGGTCTAACTTTTTTTATCATTCCACGGTGCCAATCTTTACCATATTTACATGCAATATTGAGACCAGGCTCCAATACAATTTGAGGTATTTTGTACAAGTTTGACTTCAGGTCAGTATTAGAATAATATTCTCTGCAATTGACAAAATTCAGTTTCATCGATAGGTTTATTATCTGTTTGAGGAAGATTTGCATCAAAACCTGAAATACTCACTGAAGGTGGCTCATCAATGCTGTCAATTTTTTTTTGTTTTTGCGTAGCTGAATCCAGAAGAAAGATGGTGTAAAGATTTCAGAAATGTAAACTTCAATATAATCTTCATGAATCAAACTCCCAACTTCGATTTGCTCAACAGTTTCATTAATACTCATTACTCCATCAGGTATGAGTGATTGAGTCACATTGGAAGACTAGAAAATAAAATCAAGTTGATGAGCCTCATAAAAACACTCATTTGAGGTAATTATCGAGTATGCACTCACCAATCTGGCTGGAACTGGATCTGGTTCTGGTTGAATATATTCCTCAATGTTGTATGCTGAGGCCATGGTTTTTTTTGGATGATTACTTTGTGAATTTCTACTTGGCATTGTAGCATCTGTGACCATCAATCTATTATTTTGCATGGGATCAGAGACAGTAAAAATATCCGGAAATGCATTCACAAACTCAGTTATATTGCTAAAGCCCAGGTCTTCATATTCTAGATCAATTTTATATTCATCTTTGTATATACCAGGCAATTCACAGCACCAAATGCCCTCTGGATGTTTTTGTAGCAATCTTTGCAATCGTATACGAGTTCTATCTCTCAATATACTGCTTGGTTCCTCATATTTTTCTGTACACAAAGTCTCACCATTATGTTGTTTGTAATCTCCATGCTGTTCATAGTTGCTATTATTATCAAGTTGGACATTGTGGTCTGGCTCCATGGAATGATAACCATTAGTGAGTGGCTGATTTTTGATGGTCTTATCTTGTACAGGATTTTCCACTAAATTGTACTGTGTGCTGCTGTGATTGACTGTTTGTGAAGGTGGAGGTATTTTGCGCCCCACAGTATCTACTGGCTCTACATGATTAACCACCCTGGATCCACACGGATTACTCGTATTTCCAGACGATACCATCAAATCTTTGAAGTATATGAAGTCGTGTTGTACGTCTATATTGTGCCTGGAAGCCAACGCAGCCAATTGAGTGTTCAAACTTGGTATCGTGTACGCTTGACCTCTGAGCACCTTGCTCATCTCGCCCATGAGTTCAGACTTGCGGATACCTCTGTTTGATCTCATACTTCGGAGGTATTCTCTACCCCTGTCCAGGATGTTGCTGAGCACAGCGAGATCCGGGAGGCGATTGAAGTGGCGAGGCGGGGGTGGTCTCGGGAAACTGTGTATGCGCTGATTGTGGGGCCGATAACCACTGGACCGGTATCCGTAGGAGGATGATTTTTTGGACGGTTTTCTCTGCCTGGCGACGAGGGAGGCCACATGAGCACTTGCCTCGGATTCGACATACCGAACGCAAAATTCGCCATGCTGACCCATGAAGACTTTCACCGTGTCCGGTATGCTCATTAAAAAGTCCTCGAGACGTTGGAAGCCAAATTCCCTGAAAGGGATGTTGGTCTCCTCCTCTTCTCTGTACAGCGCGTTCAATTGGCCTATCGTCGTGATGGTGTTGGCCCTCGCGACGAGGAGGGACCTCAGGATCGTCTTCATGTCTCTTATCTTCTCGGCTCTCGCTTCCGCGGACATTTTCGAGCACTCGAGTTTATTTTCACCACTCGCGAAACAAAGAAACTTTACAGTCAAGGTCTCGGGCGATCGATCGGCGTTATCATCGCGCACGTGGGGCCGGCCGGCGGCCGCGATACAAAACTAACCTGCGCATATCGTCATCGGGACCTCTTTCGCATCTAGATTATTGTTTCTGCGAGGTTTTCAAAGATAAACTGAGAATCACTGGAGAACAGTTGCGACGTTTCTTCTTGGACAGTGGAAAATTGGGCGCCTCCTTTGTGATGATTTCGATAGTCGTGCCCTCACCCGCCACTCGCTGCGCGACACTAAGCAGGGTCGGGCAACTCAATGCTAAAATATGGACACAGGAATCTGCCGCATGTCGGTAATTTTCCCCTCTAGCGCTCGTCTCTCTTGTGTCTCCTTCGTCCCCTCCCAATGCCTTGGCCCCGTCCACCTCGCCCGCGCTATGCATGCACTATACCATACTATACACCTATACACCTCGCTACATATAGAGCTGCAGCATGCCGTTCTAACGAGCTCTAATCAATTGTGTGAATATGAAGATTTGTATTGTATCAGCGTAGCCGGAGTTGTCCGATTATTCCTATCAATATATTCACTCATGATTCAAAATCTAGGTCTCTTGGAAGGGTTGACAAACATGAGGATTCTTCAAGCCTTGGGAAACATAAGTATATGCTAGCTCAGTGGTACAACGTCGACTTCGAAATCGGGAGGTCTTGCGTTCAATTCCGACAATGGGAATTTTTTTTCCCCCAAATTCTATAGTGCTTCTCAACTAACATTTTTATTAATCATTTATAAGTATGAAATGAGCTCTTATTCCATTATTAATTGATTATTCGACAGAATCAATTTTTTCTCATTCTTCGAGCTGTGGTTTTTAAATGAAACGCCATTTACGATGTAAATATTGCAAAATAGCGCGAATTTTATCCTTTATAAACCTCGCAAATCGGTATCAAATTCGGTAGAAACGATGAATTTAATTTCATGGAAATGTGACGCCGATTCGTGAGATTTATATAGGATAAATAACTGTGCTGTTTCAGAATATCCATATCTCAAATGGCATTCCATTGAAAAATCCCAACTCGAAGATGATGAGGGATTCATTCTGATAAATACTTAATCAATAATTTAATATCATGGGGGAACGGCGATTCGTAGGGATTTGGGGTCTTTTCTCTTCATTTAAATGTAAATCCTCCCAGTGCTCATAATCGAATCCTTCTATCATGCAGTAAATACTGAACTGCAGAAGGTCTGAACTTAACACGTTGGTTTTTGAGAGTTTGGATTGGAGAACTGGGGAGCTTACCTAGGAAGCAATTATCATTAAGGGGGGACCACGTAAATATTATCACTCTCAACGCAGCGTAGGGGCTGAATCTGATTCTCTCTATCATTTAGGCACCCTAGTTCCAGATGAAAAGTATCACGAAAAAAGTTTAATATCGGGACTATTCCTATCATAGTTTGGATTCAACAACATAACTTTAATGTTCTCGTAACTTTTCTGTGTCACTGTCTTGGTAAAAATTCAATTATGACTCTTCCACGTTTCATGTGATAAATTCAAAATAGCTGTTTTATACAATCCCATGCGTTTGTTCGAGACAGTTGTGGAACGCATCAGATCACTGAGCCATGAGGAGTCACAGAGACGATGGTCAAGGTAGAAGAACTTCCAGGCATGTATACTCCAGCACTCTTAGAGACTCGATTGAATTGAAATCAGTCACTCAAAATTTATTGAACTACTCCCAAGTTTATCCCTCTAACTCAATGAATATTGGGATCATAAACACAATAACCTTATAAATTTTACGAGTTTAAGCGTGGGATCAACCATTTATAAATGTTGTGTAATCTGTGTTGTTATCTGGTTCAAATACAAGTTGGAATAAGCAGGCTAAAAGCAATTTTGAATCCATAATTTCAAAACTTGAGATTATTGATCACAAAATTCATTTAGAGTGCATACTGAGCGTAACACGTTACGAATATGCGATTACTCCTATTAGAATATACCTCTAATATGCGCAATGTATAGTCTGCGTCAGTATAAGTACTGGATCAATATTTCATATAGCAGATAATAAATCAAAAGGGCTGGCTCAAATGCTGACAAATCGTCGTTTCTTAGGTTAACTGCTAAAGCATTCACTTGGGACGGTTGCCAAATTTGATTTTCTTACACTTAGACAAACTGCAATTACAATTTATCGGTCAGTGCGATTTTTGCGGTGTGATTTTATGTGCATTTGGTTAATAGTCTCTTCTCTATAATGTGGAGATGGTTCAACGACAAAATATTCTGAATTTTCCATCCGCGGTTTGTTTTCTTATCCATTGCTCTCTTAAAAATTCATTCTAGAGGAATGTAAAAAGTGTTTAATTCTCATTCTGTGATGGTTGTGGATAATATGCATGCATCGTGGCTGTTAAACTAATCACATATTATATAGAGCAGCGTCAGGTTGGATGAAAGAATGTAATAGGCTTTGATTGTTCAAAAGGCCATTTTGGAACTGCTCTTTTTGGAAAAATTACCGTTTTGAATAGCTGACCACTGGGTTTCGGAGGAATGACCTCTGAACTTGTCGTAATATGACCCCCGATTTCGAGCATAGCTTGGTGATACAGGTTTCGAAAAATTTCTCAATCTGTCTGTCGAGTTTTTTTCGCTTAATGCGGCATCACTAGACATTTTGAAACGGAACAGAATGATCGTGAATCGGAAAAAACCGACGTGAAAGAGAAATAGTTTAGAAACGCTGCGGAAAAGTGAAATTCATCGAAAATCTATGAATCAAATTCCACGTTCAACTCAATGTATGAGGATTTTCAGTTCTGATGCTGTAAAATTGTAGCGTAACTGAAACTTCTTGTTCTATAGATGTTGTAGAAATAATGGTGAATTTTTATTATTCTGACGATGATTTAACTAGGGACTTCCTACGAAAAGTTTCATATGGCTTTTTTCTATCAGATATTCGACATAGGGAATATCTAAATGAGAATCTTCTATAGTTTATATGAATTCTTTTCTATCGAATTATTGGCGCGAATTTCAGTAGCTCTGGCAAATATGTACTATATTGTATTGAAATGTCATCTGAATACAAAAGTCAATTTTGGAATAGCTTGTCAAAATTTCTGTAGCTTCTTTTCGGTTCGGAAGGTAGAGAATTAATGATTGTGCGAAGATATGCCAGAGAGAAATTGTCGGGGTCATTGCTATATAAGGGCGCGTTCATCACGCAAGAATAACATTTCCAAGCTAGTTATGAATGTCAAATTCCACCCGGAAGTGTAGTGCACCAATTAATTTGATGAATTGCGTCTACGTATCAGTATTGTCTCGGCTCATCCTGCTTGGTCTCATCTTCCCAATTGAACGGGTGCAAGTAGTCCACTCGAGTTCCGACACCCACACAAGATGCTGCTTTGCAAGCACAATATGTATTGCATGCTAGAGCTTGCGGCTGGTCCAAATCTGACTGCAACGTATGCCTCCACCGTTAATCGATTAGAGCGTCCAATGTCAAGTTTGTTTGATTTCGCGCTCGAATTTACGGACTCTGCAGGCATACGAAATAGCTCAAGTATCTGCTCCGTACCCGCAATCTACAACTCGAAATGCGGATTTCTAGCCTGTGCGCTCACGTGACGTTGGGAAGACGCAACTTCATAGAGGTCATCTCTCTTCAATTCGATTCACGTGCGCTTGACTATAGATCGGTCAGATTCCTTGATTATTTCCTTTTTCTTATCAACTCACTGCGGAATTCGAGCCTGTTATCGGCCTTTTGATTGCTTAAATCGAGATCGATCGATTTGGATAATGATAATCGCGATGGACCCGTTGTATACCTTAGGACTATAGATAAAGAGATTACAGATAGATCGAGAAATTTTTACAATGAGATGAGCTCAATACTCATTGGTCAATCGAGAATTGAGCTGAAGCGTTTGATAATATTCCGCTCGCTCTAAACTTGGAGCTGAAGGCGTTCTCATCAATATTGCAGCAGGCGTAATCGCAACGGAGATTTCCTCTTCGCATGATCAGTCAATAAGCATTAATTGACTCAGCAAATTGAAGTTTACAAAATTTTCTCGTATCACTTATTTTTTTCCTATTGCACAAATACTTGAAGTTCGTTTTGAGAACAACAAAGCGCTGTAGAGTCGGGAAAGTAATGAGATCATAGCCACGGACCGTTGACTCTATAAATATTAACCGAGACATGCTATAAATATCAAGTAATGAATATGTGAGTTTATTCTGGCTCGATATTTGAGTGAGTGCGAGTTATTTGAGCCGACAGAATTCATTCAAACTCAGACTCTACACACGTGCGATTTTCTTATGCTTACCGAAGTGCTCTGTGTCAGATCTCTCGTGAGGTGTACACCTCTTCGCTCCACATTTTTAGAGAAAATTAGCTGAATCTGATGAAGAAAAAAAAATACAGGTTGGACTTGAATGACGGGTTGTGACACACACTTTCAGTACCCATTTTTACTTTGTTAAAGATGATCTCCGCTTGTAACTGCGATTATGTGAATGCAACTGAGTTTGGAAATAGAAGCAGCCTTTTTGCTCTCGCGCACGCGGAATTTCTGAAGCATACATCCACACGCGAATTCAGCATGTGGCTGCCCTCGGCCAAAAATGGCTCCTGTTAGCACTGCCTCTTCGTTGCGATGAAATTTTCACCCGAGAAGGATAGAAAAAAAGAGTCATAGAACGCAAAGATTTGCAAGGACATTAGCGATCAAGACTGTACCGCGCAGCTTCCAATAGTTTTGCACGTGACAATGGCTCGATGTTACGCTCTCTTTGGGTGAAGAGTGGATGATTTTTTTTGTTGCGACATATCACCGAGCAATGCTTCGTAAAAAAAGATGCGTGAAGTGTATTTTGAAAAATTAAAACCTTATACGATACTTAAACATGAAACGCAGATGGAAGTTGGTGTAAATGTGTCTTTTGAATAAATATTTACTCAAAAAAGACAAAAAAAATTGTATACAGATCAAAAACGTTTGGTACATACATCGAGCAAATTTTTCTAGGACAGAACAAGCACTGTCATTGTATTTTTATGGCACGTATATCGACTGTATATGCATGAAGAATGGGCCACGTTATTCCTGAAACGTTGTCATCATTAAAATAAGACATCCCATACTATAGCATCGACAATATACCAGGTTCTAAGTGTACTCAAGTTCACCATCGAACCCAATTTCACTAGCTCCACACCGTCCCCGCCTTGGCGCACATACCTTCCATGCTTGATATGTCGAAGAATGATTGATGGAGTTATTTTCATCCATCGAAAAAAATCAATATTCGCAAAAAACCATAATTGAAACTGTACACTGAAAATCATAGCTTATTTACGCCTACACAAGAATAATGCCGCACAGAACTGCTTCTTTTTCATACAACTAAAATTGCAGTTCATTTTTCGTGTAACAATGAGGCTGAGTGCCTATTCATGCCATTCGTGAACGGTATAAGGCCTGGTGGAATTGGATAGGCTTCCGACAAAACGAAAATATCAATTTTTTGTATTGCCGCAATGAGTGAGTTGTAATGGGCAGTTTTACACTTTCTTGGACTCATATAGCAAATGCTCGCATGAAGTACTGAATCAACCAAATCATATCAGAAACTTCTAATACGAGCGGAAATGAAGGAATCAAAGAATGCAGAGTCTTGCGAACTCGAGTACACTCGCCTCAGTACGAACGATTTTTACTTACTTCTTTGACTTGCACGATCGAAGCTTGCCTCATTTTTTCCAGGTTTCGCTTGGACTCTTCGATTTCATGTTGCTGTTCACCAACAATTTTGAGCAACCGAGATTGATCGTGCGTCCCCAAGCCTGGCTTGCGTTCCTTCTCATTCTCATCAAGTAGATTCAAGTATTCGGCATATATTCTCGCGCGCTCAGCGCACAGAAATTCATCTTTCGATTCCAGCTTTACTATCATCTTCAGATTGTCGCAGAGCTTCTTTTCTAATAATTTCTGATTTTCGTGAAAATCTGCCAACTGCTTGAGATTTTTAGAGTGACAATCTCGAATACATTCAAATTGATTCTCCAGCTCCACTCTTCTCTTCTTTCTGGTTTCTACATCATGTTCCCATTTATTTAGAGTTATTGTACTTTCATCATCGCATGCCTCTTGAATTTTAACTCGTTTGGACTCTTTTTCCCCCTTTTTTAAAAGACAAAACTGATAAGAGTATACTGGACTTTCACTCAACTGGACCGTATCATTAAACCTTAGAACTCGGTTCTCATTTGATTCTAGTTTATAGCCATTTACGAGTGTGCACGATGCCTCTGACGCAGTATTCGTTATTGAGTACAAACCGGATCCATTGTCTACTTGAATAATGCAGTGTTGACGTGAAATGGCAATATCAGGAATACATCCATCATTCCTTTTGGAATCTCGACCAATTCTGAACTGCGAGAGAAATATCCTCATGAAATCAATTATTTTCATTTGGCGATGATGGAAAAAGAAGAGCGCCCGCTCAGCGACTCAATGACAAGGGCATTTTTCCACATTTGACGCCAAAAAAAATTGGAGGTTAGCTCTTCACATAATTTCATAGATTGGAAAATGCGATATAACTTTAACCCGTTTACTACGGAAATGCGCCTGGTATCAGAAATGAGTTTCCAAATGTCAAAATAGGTTTCTGAGGTGGTAAAGTGACAAAAAACGGCAAAATTAAAATTTTGAAAAATTTTTGATTCTTGTTTTTCTTGTTTCTACGATTTGATATGAAGACCCCGACCGTGGACGAATATGTTTCACGTGATGACAGAAAATTTTCAGAATTTTCACCGATTTTCCCAATGCATTCCAAAAAACGGTATCGCGAACTATTGGAAATCGATTTTATCTCCTAGAGGGGACGAAATAATGGACGGGTTATCTAAAAAACACACTCACCAGATTTTTATCGATTATGAACAAATCGAAATCCAAATTCTCCTTCTGAGACTCTCTCACTCGAATCAATGCAGGCTCTAGGAGAACATCAGTGAGTCGCTTCTTCACGGCAGCAGAATCAACGCACAAAGAATTCATCCTGGTAGTTGATTATTTGGCAACTGTGGATAAGTGATCGATGGTGCGCCGAATTATTCATCATTGTTCCCAAAGTTCGAAGTAAAAGAAAGTATTTTTGGGAATGGAAAATGTCTTCCACATGAAACAAGTAATGATGCGGGTTTACGGAACCCTCTGCCAAGAAATTTGAGCATGATTCTTTCTTCGAAGCAGGGTATACTTCATTCATAAATTTTGGATAGCTGAGTCTCTCAATTTGTAGATCCTGCTTTTCATGCAATAGAATTTGATCTCAGACTACAGAACATTCTCAGTTCATTCAATGAGTCATCTCGCAAAGTCTGGAAAAATGCATGCAGATACAGGTTTTCTCAGCATTTAATCATGATTTCAAATAACTCAGGGAGAGCGATACTACCCACGTGAAGAAGGTTTGTATAGTCTATACAAAAGCTTGGTCATGCGTAGGCTATGTAAGGTTTATGTATAGTCTATGCATAGATTTTTGTGAAAACTTGCGGTAATACACGAAACAAGTTCCTTTACGCATAAATATTGATCACTTCGAATATTTTAGCGTATGGATCATCGGTTTATTTGTTATTGAACTTCCGCGAATTCAAAAGGGACCGACGCATGTGATCGATGTGGTGGTGGTGGGCAGGCGCACAATTTTTGAAATCGCTGGATAGAAATGGGACGCGGAGCAACTTTTGTCACGGGCGTGAATTTCTTCGACGGGAAAGCTCATGATTTAGGTAGATTTGCTTACAGAGCCTCACATAGGATGGGAATAACGGGAGTAATCACTCCTCTTCTGATACTTTTCTGCGAGTGAGCGATTGGCCCTCAATACGACAACGCAAGGAAAAATTGTCCAGGAGGATTTATCCAGACATGAGTGTGTGTCGCCCTATAGGGTTCATAAGATCACGTCGCTCTTTCACCTGGAAGAGAAAACGTCCTCCGAAGGATCAGGATCATGCAATGTTCATGAAAAAGTTTCTGCACGACATTTTTTTTTCGCCTCGCAAAGTTTTTTAATCGGTTAGATATATCGAAACATGATTTTAGCAATTTTTATTGGGC
The DNA here is from genome assembly GCA_030522705.1 of Eretmocerus eremicus. Lineage (NCBI taxonomy): Eukaryota > Metazoa > Arthropoda > Insecta > Hymenoptera > Aphelinidae > Eretmocerus > Eretmocerus eremicus. The sequence goes on along the minus strand of JAPYYZ010003332.1, from coordinate 429 downwards.
CGAAAAAAAGTTTTTTGCCTCGGCTAGGCCTAAATAATTGATTTTACCAAAAAACCCAGAAATAAAACTATGCTTCAGTATTTTGCTTATAACTTTTCTCTTCCTCAACCGATTCCAATTTTTCAAAAATCATCTAAAAGGTAATTGAAAAACCTATCATTTACGTGGTTTTAAAAAGTTCCTTGAGCCCTCCACATGGTCTCGGAGTCCAAAATACATGTAAATAATGTTTAGCATGATAACTTTTTTGATCACCCTTCGAAAAATTGAAAAAAAAATTTTTCTCAATTTGTCTGTTAGTAATCTAAGCACAAAAAAATTTTCAGCCATTTTTTTGGGGGTTTGGAGCTCGTGGCATGCGTTTTAGTACGATTTCAAAGTCAAAAAATGGCTAAAACGCGTTTTTCTCCCTCAAATCTTCCTGAAACA
>JAPYYZ010003330.1:0-17556 GCA_030522705.1 Eretmocerus eremicus | reverse complement strand
TTTGAACAAGTTTTGGAACCCCGATCAAGTGAGCTCGAAACCCTCAAAAAAGCCCCACATCTCCAAGATCTCTAAATTTTGGGATTCTAATCTGGTGAATATTGTGTTTTCATTGGCTTTTCAGAGTGCGGAGCTATGGATGTGGTTTTTTCGTCGCACTGTTTCCGTCGACTCATTTCTGGGGTATTGTTTCTTCATTTTAGACCTAGTACACCCTAATTCAGACTAAATCTGATTTTTCTCATCTCTGGGGACTGCTGTATAGTGAATGGGTTAAAGGAAGTCACCCCCTCAGTCCACCTAGGAGGTCGACACGGACATTTTCGATGGCTATGCTGCCATTAGAAGCAAAACTGTCCGTAACTGCGAATCGTCACTTTTTTCACAATTGGCTCTAGAAATTTTGATCCTTTGCTAAGTTACGAAAACCTAGTTATCCCGCAATGATGACCTGAAAGCATTTTCAGGACCTCATCAAATGACGATGAGAAATTTGATCAAGATAATTGATTTATAGAGAAAAAAGTCAGTTACGCCCTTTTGTGTTATAGAAAACGAATGAAAACCGCAGTAAAAAGCTGAAGATAACGTAACTTCCACGAAAATGGGCAAATACACGATTTAGGGTTTTTTCGCATGGAATGATCGAGGGAGGTCATTTATCACAAAAAATACGCGTAATCAGGGACTTACGACTTTCTTCCTTACGGAAACAAGCACTTTCGGAATTTTTGCTTGTGGAAATAGGTAACTTTTGGAGAACCCGTAAGTGTTATAACTGATTTTCAAATGAATTAGTACACATCCCTCTAATTCAATAATGTCATAAAAGAGGGTATTTAAGTCTATCAATTCATTAGAGAATCTCAAAATCGAATTTTCTGTAGTTACCGACCCTTTTGCATCTGGGGTCAGTATAGTTCATTACAATAGAGAATCCCACAAAGTACACGGCTAGAATCGTGAAATGTTGTCAAAGATGAGATAACATTGATTGTTTATTCACCACAGTAAGCTCTCCCGATTGCAAGCACAACAATATTGGCACGGAGATTATTCGTAGAAATGATGACCATTCCCATATGGCGATTGTTCTAGTGTATCGCGCGCATAATGTGCACATTATCATTGATGAGTTTGAAAGGTCTGATCGGGATGCATTTACCTCTGCGTTTTCAATCTCTATTCAGTCTCATGATATTAATTCCGCTGAGTAATGACCGCTTTGGTTGGAATTACTGTTTACCCAATACTCATAGGCCTACTCATCAGTCCTTGCGATACCTCAATAAACCAATTGATGTATTTCTCCCAGAGGTCATTTAGCGTCGATGCATACATGCCACTGCTTTCCTGCATTATTATGATGTTGACTTTCAGTACCCAGGATGAATGTGGTCTTTCGTTGTGAGTGGTTTCAATTCACCAGAATAGGGCTGTCAGAGTTATTAATGACATACGAGCTAGACATGATGAATAGCAAATATTAATTTCACCTCAAGAGTTAGTAAGCAGACGCGCTCGTACAGTAGTCGAGATCAGAAATATCAAATTGTACATCCAATACTATATTCGAGATCGCTAGGCAAACGGTATTGCTCGTTGAAACCTCGATAAATGTACATATCCACTATACTTCGATTTTAAGCTTCCGATCTGAATTAGTATGATTACCATCGGATGCATTGGAACCAATAAAATTGTACTCACTTCCTCATAGCTATACTGTTAGAAATTTTTGCTTGAAATTTCAAGTGAAGTACGGGATGTTTTGCTTCAAGAACTGCTTGAAATATTGAAGCACAAGTTACTGAAACTTCAAGTAGATTGTACTTGAGATTTCAAGCACCGTACTTGAAAAGTCAGTGACTAACCTGAATCTTTATTCAGTCAAAATTTGCTTTAAAATTCAAGCACTGCACTTAAAAATTCAATCATGTACTGGAAGTTTAGATTCAATCATTGCTTGAAACATTCAAGCACGAATTATTGATATTTCGGGCAATTGTACTTGAAAATTCAAACGTCCTTTTTAGAAATTCAGCTTCTTTGAAGTTAAACATCTGACTGGAATCGGTTTGGAGCTCAAATACTAAACTGGAAATTCAATTGTACCGATAGGACTAATCTTCTGCAATTAGTTTCCAGAATCAGTTTCCAAAAAAGTGTTCCAGAAAATCACAAAATCAGTTTCCAACACGATTTTCATCCGAATAAATTTCATCAAAATCATTAATTTTGATCAAATGTTCACCTTTGGTCGGCGTATCGATTACTTCACTCGAATCACTCATACACGCATCAAAATCAAAGATGACACGTCAAAATTTGAGCATGCAAGACCTTGATGACGTGATATCTCCGCAGGACTTACGACTTTTGACAATGACATGCTAATAGTGCTCATTTCGCAATCTCCGTCTGCAAGTATAAATTAATTTCTGCTTCAGGTGGACCAACAAGTACATTGTTCTTGATTGCCCCACCGAAATGGCTAAGGAAATAGTGGTCAATCATGTCAGAGACGTAACTTTGGGTCGAAGGACATACCATTACCTATTGAGTGGATTGGTGAGTATATTTTGCTCAGTAATAAACATGTATTCGAATGATCGTGAATATGCTACAGAGTACATCAAAACTGGCAGATTGGTCACCGCGTACATTGGCGTCCTTTCTGAGAACCAAATGGATGAATAACATATATTCTACACTTCGTACATTGGCTTAAGCTTACCTGCTTGACTTGTTTACTATAGACACTTTTTTCTGTGCCGCTAGTGTCCATGTACACAATCCCGACTGTATGTTCCTAGAATATATACTCTGCAGTGTACAGTTCTGGAGAATCAGTATTTCAGTGAAATCCCTTATTAGATTTAGCTTAAATCGAGGCTTAAGTTGGTGATGATTGATACTTTAGCGTTTGCAACGCCAACATGACCATTCTTCCTTCCATAATCTCAGAAATCAGAGAAGCAACCTCTGGTTTAATAAATCAAGAGAGCACTCGACCCATATGGAGTACATGTCACTTGCGCGAGTTAGTGGATAATTATTCCGTCCTAATCATACCAATTTCTGAGACAACTGTACATTAAAATTACTCGATTTGATCCAAGATTGCAGCACACATCATTAAATAAAATCGATGCGAGTGAAGCAAGAAGCAGTTACATTGTTATTCTTTCAGTAAATTGAGCTGCATGAAGCTGTTGGATTTTTCATGTCCGCTCATACTCGAATGGTATTAAGAAGCATTGGAGTAGGTAGATAGCAAGAAATCTTATCCGGTTCCAGGAGAATTACAAAGAAAAGAGAGCAATATGTCTCCCAACAACGTTGTTCGTTCCATCCTCTTACGAAATTCCATTTATCTGACAGTAATCAGCTTAGGCTTGAAGAGTCGAATCAACTTAGGAGAAGGAAGTATCCATTCTGATATCCGTGACGTAGAGGAGAAAACAGTGAATGATGCAACAAGATTAGACGAGAATCCAATCTACAAGATTCATAAGAGGAAAAATAAATATTCAGGTCATGAGAGCAAAATTACGAGAAAAACATCAACGGACAGAATTTGTACCAACCTTGTCTAGATTACGGATTTACATTTGATGTGCTATTATTGTGGAATGGACTAGCAGAATCACAGAAACTGCCCAAAATTAACATCATTCAGCTCTGGGATTCAATTTTCCTTCCTCTTTCGATTCTTATCGAGAGTCGTTTTAAAGGGTGAAAGTACCTCAGTCTTCTTTGTCTCCAACGATATGAAGTCATGCATAATAACTCGAAGTAAAGGTGAAATTTGCTTCTATATTCAGACGTAAAATCTGAAGAAAAAAACCCTAATCGAAGGTGAAAGCAACATCGAATCGAAGAGACAATTCATTGAGCGTCTAAGTGTAAAGTGAACTCGACAACGAGAAGAGCCAACTCTAAATTCACGCGAGGTGATTTTGCTTCCTTCTGGCCAATGTTACGATGACGTGAAACTGAGATTCGCTAGACAATTAGCTATGGATGGAAATTCAATGATGAAAATCATTCCCTCGCTCCAGTAACCATTTCAAGGTTCACTATTTCGATATTTCAATCATAAAGTTTCATGCTTGTCCTCACCGCGCCTTACTCACTACCTTCAGCTTGGAAGCAATTCTATATCTGCATCCAAAATCAGAGATCAAATTAAAAACTGAACACGAGTGCTCTTTCATCTTCAAGAGAGGATACTTTTAATTTCAACAGCTAATTCATCCCACTCTTGGAAAAAACCTCTAAGAGATCAAGATCGGTTCCAGCTTTCAATATGACCTAGTCCTCTCAACCAAAAGTCCAACCCGACTCTAATCGACTTTGCAAACTGGAGCGTTCAATAAATCAGCAGAGCAAATCTGACACTCCAGGCAAACTATAGAAATTGTACGAATTTCGTCGTATCAAGCTTGCAGCCAATTGAGGCTGCACCGACTCTACCTGCCTCTCAATCTACCCATGATCGCGCGAGCGGAAATTCAAGCTCCCTCGTCGCGCATATAAAAATCGCGGACGAAACACAATCTCATCGCGGCTGCTCCCTCGAGGCGCCCAAGCCCCAAAGTACCCTCTCCTTCCTCCATCTCTCGCCGCAAAACTTTTGCTCCATCATTCCAATCTACCCGTTCCTCCTTTTCCCACTCGAGCACCTCCCTCACCTCTTCAGCGTTCACTCCCGAGTTGTCGCTCTGTTTCACATCCTGGTGCTCCACCCCCTGTCTCCGTCTGAATATCTTTCCTCGGATTTTGACGCAAAGTCTAAAGTTTGGGCGTTTTCCGTTGTCGCTTTGGCGCTGGTACAGATAATGGATGACCGCTGGGAGAGCGAGGTGATCGAGTACGGTGCCATCAACATCACGGGTTTTCGCATCGTCGACAGCAGCCGAGGCCACGTCAAGCAGTTCCTCGAGCGCTGGCGCCAGTTGCCCCCCTCCAACTTTCCCGGCGCCGCTCGCGATTCCATTTCCGTGAGTATTATGTCGCTACCCTCTGCCGCTTCTCTCCGTACAATTTTCCCATCTCTGTAGCGATGCGGAGGCAGGCACACGTGACGTTGCAAGGCCGACGACACGCTTGTCGAGCTTCCGTCGATGCGTCCCACGTTTTCGCGCAGACGTCGCGAAACTGTAGCTGCAATTGGCGGTGGAGCTTTGAAAGGAAAGATGACGAGGATGTGTCGAGGTATACGGGTACAGCTTTTGCGAGGCAAGCGTCTTTCCAGCTTCGTCGTCTCATTCGTTTCGAATTGTGTGTTCGGGGTTCGAGATGGGTGGGAAATTCCGAGATGCTTGGGGGTGGATACGGTGAGCGTGATTTGGTAGTTCTTGAAAGAGACCTAGATCGGAAGTCGATGTCGTCGAGCGAGGTCCGGGATGGCTGGTGCGCTTGATGTTGCAAACTAGAGCGTTAGGATACGATTGAGGATTTTGATCCTTTGGTTTTGGGACAGATGAGGAGTGTGAAGTTAAGATACACGCAGAGATGAAGTTGGGAAGATCCAAGAACAATCACACTCAGGAAGTTTGAAACGATGTTTGATTCATTTGATGGGATGCAATCCGTATCTGATCCATGAGTGAGACGAATCATCAGGAATATTGATCTTTGAATATCGATCTGCATCAATGACACGTTCCATGATCGACTTTCTCACGAAGGATTTGTTGATCATCCAAAAATATTTAAAATCTTTATTGTTCTTCATCAATGTTTAGATTTCGTGCTATGAGAATAACTAGTTATCATCGTTCGAATCTCTTAGCAGATATTCGATTTGTATAAACGATCAAATCAATTATGATTGTATAATCTCAGGGCCATTTGTATCTTGTTGATAAGAAAGACGACTCATCAGAGATATTGGTAATTGAGTATCTATCTCGATTAATGATCTTTTTCATCATCGATCTTTTGATGGAGGAAGACTTGAGCATCCAAAAACATTCAAGATCACTTTTTCACTTTACCAATGCTCAGATTCCCAGATTGGAGGCCCCGGAGGGATCAAATAATTCCGTAACATATTAGAATATGATTTTGTCCTGTAATCACTTGCTCTTATTGTTCATTCCTCTGGCTCATCGAGCACATATCAACTATGTATAATAGTAGATTATATCAAATATCATTGTTAGATCTCAATACAATACATATCTCATTGATAGGTATGCCGATTCACCAAAGATATCGACGTTTGAGTCTTCATCTCGATCTACGATCCTTATGATCATCAATTCTCAGATAGAAGATTTTCGAATCTCAAAATAATTGAGGATTGCTGATCTTACTCGTTAACGTTTGAATTTCTATTTTAAAGACCCCGGAGGAGTCTGATGATGGTATCGTTCCGTGTTAGAGCATGATTTTGTGCTGGGAACACTTGTCCTTGTTGTTCATTCCTCTGACTCATCTCAGATGGAACTAAATAAATATTAATGTTGTATCTGAACGCAATGCATATTCCATTGATGAATGAGATGAGTCAACTGAAATGTTGACGTGGGAGTATTTATCTACATCCACGATCCTCTTCACATTGATCCTTAGATAAGAGATTAATTCGGCATCCAACAACATTTAAAATCGCTCTCAGTAGTAAAAATTCAACGCATCCAGAGATAAAACCCCTCCGTCATATACAACGATGTTTGATGAAACTGTCATAAAAGAAATCATTCAATGATCAATCCATTTGTTGGGAGAACATAAGTTCCATGTTATTTGAGGGAAGCCACCGTAACGATGAATGCTGATTCGGGGAAGAATACATCTCCATCGTAATGTTTGGTGTAATACATTTCCACAGATTAGCATCACAATCGCGTCCATCTCACTCAGAAATTACGTTGCCGGAGGGTAAATATTCCTCAACAGTCATCTCTCGCCTTAATTCCTCAAGTAAAGTAGGAACTCGGAAGAAACCAGTAACAATCGAGTTTAGTAAAGTTCAGAGTTCTTGCCGAGTTTCTTCGCCTCTATCAAAGGAAATTATTAAGATGAGCTCCTCGAAATTCCGTCGGAACTTTGTTATTTGGCTCTCCCAACAAACTTACGTCAGCGTACAATTTTAAACGGATCATAACCAAGAGTAGGACGTTCTGCACGAGTCTCACGAGTTCCCTTCATCAAATGGGCAGTCCAAAAGATTTTGCCATCAAATAAAAGGTCACGATGCCATTCCTGAAATCAAAGAAATCGCTCTGTACAATCCTCTGCGATCAGAAAACAATTTCGTCACTCCGAACGATATCCTCAACGACGACTCGACCATAAAAACCAAAGAGCGCATCGTCGCTCCGAAGCTCGCAGGTCCACGACTATCTCGTCATCCTCGTCCATACATCTTGAAACGAATTGCCAATACATTCGTCCTGTTTACCCAAGACGCGCACCATCGAGCGACAACTGCACAACCATGCGAGACCGATTCGAGTGGGTAAATAGCGCTCGCGGCTCCCGTTTTTCCACAACCATTCCAAGATATTTCAACGAATGACAATCGAGGCGTGTATATACGAGGCTATAGCATTCCCCCTGGGCGAGTATTTCCGATACATTGTAGCAGTGGACAATTACAGTCGCCCGAGAGAGCGATTTCGAATACGAGCGCATATAAAGCGGATCGCATGTCTTTTGCGGAATGGTCTATGAAAATTTGCCCGCCACGACTGTGTGCAGGGTTATAGTGCTTGCGCGCGCGCTTTTCAAAAAGACATAAAGCTATTGTACCCCGGCGCGACGAAGCGCCACCGGTGCACCAGATCGTAAGCTTGCATTAGCGCTCCGACGAACTTTTAAGGCCATTCGAAGAGCGAGTGTCAGCGATTCTCTAGTCGATTCGCCGCAAATCCTGAAACGAGCCTTACTCGCTGGCCCGAATTTTATTCGCCTCTTTTTTCGATTCTCTCTCGGCTATTCTCGGTGAACCGTGACCGATTTCCAATATCTCACGAAAGTTAAGCTCTCCGAGATTCTTAAAATTTTAGCAAGGGTCAACGGATCATCACTTTTTACGGTTTCCAAACTTGGTTCTGAATGGAATATGAATGGCATTCAATTGAGAGCCAACACGTTGGATTGATTGTAATTCTGATCAAATAAACGTCCTTCTTTTAAAACAGGCTCAAGCAGCTCTAATGTACGATTCCGTCCTCGTGCTGATTGAGGGTTTCAATAAGTTCATCCGGAAGAAGCCAGACAAGAATAATCAGAGGCGCACCGGCGGAATTTTAAGCACCAATCAACCATCGAATACCACGAACCTCAACTGCAACTCGAACCAGCATTGGGTCTCTCCCTTCGAGCACGGAGAGAAAATTGCTAGATACATGCGCAAGGTAAAGCTTAGAGATCTATCCACTCTTCCAGAACTCTCACGATCCTCACGACTATCTTTTGAATTGATGCGTTGGAACTTTCATGGTTTGTTGCAAAGCGTAGAAGCGGTATAATGATTGAGCTACGGGCTGGTTTATTTAGAAAGTTGAAGATTATAATCCATGATGAATGAATGAATTTGACCCCCCCCCCTCCCCCGAGATTCGCCATGAGTATAAGAATTTTTTCAGTTCTTCATCATTTTGTCTTTAGAGATGTTCAAAATACAGCACTCTTACCGTTCTCTTCACGAAAAAATTCTCATCTTCGATTTACTCCGTCATTGTGAGATAAGGGTGCATGGATTGAAAGTTAGACAGCTGTTTCAGGCGAGAGACTGTGGATGGTCAACTTATTTTTTGAAGCAAGGGTCAAGATCGAAATCTGTTAGGGATAAATGATGTATGAGTTACTCAAATCCGTCTCATTTTATCCATTGAATACTTTTTGAATAATTTACAGATAAAGAACTACATCTTTGTAATAAAAAAGAAGAGCTATCGGGTGACAGCTTCACTTTCTTGTGAAAATAAAAAGCAAGTGGCTTTCTCTGATTTCAAAGTAATTACTTGTTTTACCCACGAAAATAGCTTCACCATGCGAAACTCTAAAGAAGGATTAAACCATCACAACAACGTTACAATACTTTGACTCCGTATGTAAAGACACGAAGAAATAGCAAAAGTGCGGATTTTATCACAAGGATGATTTGTAGGCCAAACGGAGTCTAGTTCACGACCTCTTCCGTCCGAAACATACATTTTCGCGCGGATTCATAACGTGTTTTCCATCACGATAGTCGTAGGAAAGGATAGATCTGATTCTGACGTTAGAGCCAGGGGTGAGATATTGAAGAACTTTGAGAGAGTTACGCTTTTCGAGGGAAAATTTGACGAAACTACAATTGATCGAACTTCGGATTCGTTTAAGTGTAAGCTCATAATTTAGTTATATCATAGAAACGTTTTCTAAGAATTTATAATCAACCATCACCTTACTTGAATTACCAGAGAAAAGCAGAATTTCAAACTGATGCAAACGTCAGTCAACACGAATTGCAATCTGCTTCTCTTTGAGGGCAGAGTCCCAACTTTGAAACTGCGAAAAGCGACGGAGTAAACATGGTGGAGCTACGTTGGTATTCTTTGGATGTTCTAGAATGAGCAAGCGTACATGTAGGGTATCTCTCGAGAGGAGAATGATTTGCTTCGAGAGAGGCTGAAGTATTGCTTGGCCTTTTGGCGAAATTCAATTCACAACTCGACAGCGCAGGGCACTATTCGTGCCCAAAGTTTACAACGGGGCTCTCGAGTACACACGGAGTGGAGCACTGTTTCTCCTCTCGTGCGAGGACGAAGGAAAGAAATTTCACTGCGACGGGGAAAAACTTTCCAATCGAAGCCGGGCACAATCAGGATGGAAATACCCCGTAGTGACTTTATACCATTGTGACGGCTTCTCATCCAGTTCGCGGATTTTCGTCCGAAACAATGCGCGCCAAATATGAAAGGAATCCTCTTTTTCTTGGAAATACATGCCACCCGGAAATTGATTCAATTGGAAATAAAGGCTCGCGAGCTTGCAATCGTCAATTTCACTCCGCATCTGATTCTTTTCAATGGATTGCCAGCGAGCAAACTTCTCCTTGCAAATCCCTTGATATGGGAGTAGTTCATCAATTTCGCTCGGATCGTTGAAAAGTTTTGATGGATCTGCAAAGGGGGGGTTTGGGATTTGAAAGCCCATAACAATAGCGCCAGGTAGTATAATCTGCCATAGGCGAATTTCCATTCATTCATACGCAAGACTTTGATGGTAATCAATCTGTATGATCTTGATAAGTATTGGATGAAAGTCTCTTAATTAGCCACGTTGGATTTCCTACTATAGATTATGCCCGAGCTGCGTCGCGGTTTACTTGGTAATGAAGTGGATTTTATATGGAAGTGGGACGAAATAGAACAAAATTAGGAGGAGATGAATTCAATTCCATCGATTTCCGGAATTTTAAAATTAGTGAGAAGTAAGTAAATGCAATCATTCTCACAAAAATTTGCACAATGTTTGAGAGTTGAGTAGCTGTGCATGCTGTCAATGTTCGTGATAGGAGCCACTCGATTCACAAACTCTGTGCACATTTTTTTAAGAATTATTGCTGGCGCAAACCTCAAACTAGCTGCAAAATCTTAGCAGTCGACGAGGCAGTTGATGGATTTAGATTTATATTCTCCTCGTTTTGCTCAAATTTTTTCCACTCCCACATGAAACTCTCTTTTATGACCAAGTAAAGCGCCTCGCAGACGATGCACGGATACGACATGCCTTAAAATACGTGAAGAACCTCAAATAATGCTCATGTCCGTTAAAACCATTGTAAATCTCAACTCTTGCTCTTTCAGTCTTATTCTAACAATGAAATCGTACGAAAAACAATACATAGATGAGAATACCTTAAAATAATATCATTCATCAACGCTGTTACGAAAACACAGACCTGTGACATTACATCGTAAGCTCGAATGATAACGATGATTTCTTGTTGACGAGAATGGCATCTCAAAATCGAACTGTTCTGAGAACTACTGATTCTCTGCCCTATATCCAAAAATAGTTATTTTGGATCAGTCATCACAGGTTTTCTCAGATTCAACTTCATAAAAATACCAGAAAATTATTTTTGAAAATTGTATAGGGTGATTTGACATGCTTCGACTTGGTTCAAGACTGGAGTTCGTAACACTGAACGAACACTCTCACTGAGCAAAATTGATTGATGATATCATCCTTCTTCCCTCTCGCTTCCTGTCACTCACCTAATTTCAACATCCTTACTCGACCTCGTCTTTTTTTCTTTTTCAATGCGATTCCTGCATGTAACATTCACCTTAGAGCGGATGCATGCACTAGGTAACGTCTGCATCTGACACTAATTGGCATATTTCCAACGTCTGGCCGCTGAGGGAAACTTTTGTCACGAGAATTTCTCTCCTCCTCTACCTCTGTCTTTTTCTTCTTTCCTCCTGCCTCTATCAGCTCTCAAACATCTTTCACAGGATTTCCAAAGAGAGAACCTATTTCCACGAGACAGAAACTTCTTTACAACATTTTTCAAACTAGTCTACTTTATTTTTGACTTTATGAATCCACTGCCCGGATTGAATTCGGGGGTTGAATTGGTGAACAAGAAAAAGAAGTTTACTGAGAATTGAGAACATATGACGCATTGAAATGAAGAAATAATTTCTAGCACTTGTTGGTGTGACTGTCCAATACAAAAGAATCACGTTTCTGTGGTTTTCCTATTCATCTCCTTGAATTGCAAAATTGGGGTTCATTGATTAAAGCAATATCATAAGTATTCTATTCAATAATTTACTTCAAGATTAGGCATTCTTTCCGAATTGATCTACATAGTATCGTCTCTGCAAGGGTTTGAGAGATTCGAGTTGTGCAGTTCCAAAACTGACTAACTGTAAGTCCACTTTTGGTAGGTGATTTTTTTCGCCCACAAAATTCTCACTGTATCTTCCGACCAGGTAGTAGACTTTCCGTCAAATCTACATAGTATCGTCTTTGCAAGGATTTAAGAGATTTGAGTTGTTCAGTTCCAAAACTAACTAATTGTAAGTCCACTTTTGGTAGGCGATTTCTTTCGCCCACAGAATTCACACTGCATCTTCCGATCAGGTAGTAGACTTTCCGCCAAAATTTTTCTCGTATCTTCATAATGTTTCCCATGCGATGAAATATCTTGGACGGATTTTAGTAATATCACTGAAGAGCTGTAGATAAGAGTCTTCACTGATCGCAAATATGGGCTTAGTCCACTCTGAAGCTAAACAACTCATGTCTGGCCATAAATACGAATCTTTTGCACAATTTTAGTGTTGTCAAAAATGTTGGGATAACCAGATTGCTGAGCAGATTGCTCTCAGGAAGCCAAGATTTCTTTTAGAAACTGTGAAGTCACTCGTGAATGTACGTGGTCGCGAAATTAACCTCTACCTGAGCTGATTTTTCCTCGGTTCTGACGAATTTTGGATGATCAGACTCTCCGGGGAGCAGATTTTGTAATTCTTCCTGCGGTCCCTGTCATCGGCGCAATTTTATGAGAATATACTTGAACTCACATTTGAATGTCGGTGCTTTGATTTGGGCTGGTCCATCGTTTTAATATGCTTAACACGTATTTATCAATGCTAGAGTAAGTTTCTCAGAAATTTTGAGATCACTGTAGTAATGGAACATTCTGGTCCATAATTATATTGGTAGTCAGATCTCGATAAAGTCTACACTATACAGTTCAGCCTTCGTCTGAGGGAGTTTACAACTCGTTGATGTCATGGATTCGAAGTTGTCCCATCATTCTCAAATCTACCCGTGTAAAAATGGGTGGTACATGAGCACGCGTGATCGTATACCAGTTGCGGTACATGTCCACGCGTGATCATGTGTATACACTCCTCGTCAATGATTATGCGTGAAGACACGGAATCATAAATGGCATGAATTTCATCATCTCTCATCTTTTCATGTTGACTTGCGCCCGCGAATAAGAGATACGAAGAGTGAGACCATGGAATCTCATGGGATGTCTTCCACTCATAGTCTTGGGTAGTCACGCATGATCACGCCATGTAATGGTTCATGATCACGCGTGACTTTATACCGGAAGTGGTACACTCTGTGATCACTTGAACTGCCCGAATGTTTATCTCTTGTCGCAGTCACCGAATAGGTTATCGTGTGAGTTTGAGTGAGATAGCGGGTAAGCATTCAGGCAGTTCAAGTGATCACCGAGTGTACACGATCACGCGTGTTCGTGTACCACTTATTTTTACACGGGTAGTGCTTGACCAAAGATCACGAGCGATCCTACCGGTTATGAAAATAATTTTGATACTTGAAAGTAAGCTATTGGAATAATTATTTATCAAACTCGTCGTATCCATTACTCATCCAAAAACTCTGAAATTGAACCAAACATTTAAAATCTCATTCTTACATCATGAAATGAAAAATATCCCCTCACTCGGAGCTTGCACTGTTGGAGAGGTCTAAGTAGCGGCAGAACCGTGAATGCCATCTCAGTTCCTTTTTATTGCAGTGAGCGAAGTTAGCCAACTCTGCTTGGCACACAGCGATACCCGATAAAATTTCAAATACTTTCTGATCTAGAGGCAATATCGGAGTAGGGTCGAAAAACGAGTGAAGTAGAGCTTGTAGAAAGCAAGAAGTGCTCTTATATGGTATGAAGTATCGATACAACGAATCTTGATGGCAACGACAAAAGAAAAGTGGAATCGAGTGCTGTAGTTCCCACCGACGATTTCAAACTCAATCTCACTTTCAATTTTCAGGTGGAAATAGAAGGACTCACTGGTCAAATTAAGTTCAACGATGAGGGCAAACGACAAAACTACACCTTGGACATTGTCGAAATGCCAGAGAAATAGGAAAACCAAAATTATACTATGATCCTAGATAGCTCTATTCTTCCAGCCAAGACTGAATGATATCGATCATTCAAGAATCTGTTATTCATTCAAAAATACCACTTCCTCTATTGCCGTAAAGGAAGTGATTGCGTTAATAGACGATTGTGAATTGAATTCAGTCGGAAACCCCACAACACCTCACCCACTAGACATTATTTTGTGTCAGAACTAAGAATATTTTCCACGATTTCCCAGGTGGCTGAATGGACAGATGTGTATGGATACCAAGTAGTACCTACAAAACGCGACCGTCATCCGAAATCTGAGATTTTAAGGAACCGGACTTACATCGTAACTACAATTGTGGTGAGTAGCTCAAAAAGCAAGTGTACTGCTTATCTGTGATAGGCTCACTCGAGGTCTCTAGATAAATTTTGAGTGAATCTGTTATCTCTCACTGGCTATCATCAATCAATACACCTAATGATAGTGTATCAAAATTACTCAAAAGGAAAAACCGTACATTATGGAGAAGAAACAGGAAAATGGAAGACCTCCTGAAAGAGTCAAAGATCGTTACGAGGGATATTGCAAAGATCTGGCAGACCTCATTATGGGAAAGTTGAATATAACTTGTGAGTATTTATAACTCATAGAAATGGGTCGTACTTCATGGAAGACAGAATCAATGAAGAAATTCAATATCTTTTAGGGGATTTGCAAATCGTAAGAGATGGCAAATATGGTTCTGAAAATCCATCAGTACCTGGTGGATGGGATGGTATGGTTGGAGAACTAATAAGAAAGGTATTCAATTCAACTACATTGTCACACTTTTCAAGGAGTACTTACTTCAAAAAATTTTTTAAACTTTTCATAATGTTCGCATATCAAAGATACGCCACGTCCAAAGTCATAATTACATATAACAGAAATAAAGTAACCATGCAAATTGGAAAATAAGAAGGATGTCGAAGAAAGTCTTATTTCGGAAATTATTGAGAAATGAGATGAACAGAATCTCAAAACCATTCGAGAGTTCAAAGTGAAGGATATCAAATTTAAAGAATCAATCTCACAGAAAAGTACAAAAATATTCTGGAAAAATGTAACATTTCCTTCCTTCGTGATCCTTCGAGTGGCCGAGAATCCATTATTGGAATTTCTTTAGAATGGGATTTTTGAGGACCTTTCACCTCGATCTATTTCTTCAGTTTATAGTGACAAGTTTCTCGATCAAATGGAGCTTGCCGCTCCTGTGACCTTATCCACGTGGAGGATCTGTTTTATCACGCAGGCAGCTTGGAAATTCGCATCCTTGACGGTAGATGCCTCGAGTTTGCAGATTTTTCAACAGCTCACAACAAGCTCGAAAAATATTGGCATTCCAGTTTTCGATAATCTATGATGGTTCATTTTCAAACTCTTAGAATGTTGATTCAAAAATCAATTTTACCTCTTGGCCGTGAACGAATTTTTCATTCATCGGTATACTACTTCTGATCGACTGGCTTTGGGATATTACTGGAAGAATGTCCCAACGATAATTCACCTGGCTCAATCAATGATTCAAAGTCCATAATTGGTTAATTGGTTACTCAACCCTTCCAATATTCAGCTGCAAATGCTACAGATCATGTTCGTTATGTCATAGTGGAATCATATTTTCAGGAGGCAGATATTGCTATTGCCCCAATGACAATCACGTCAGAAAGAGAAAGAGTAATTGATTTCAGTAAGCCATTTATGTCTCTGGGAATTAGTATCATGATCAAGAAACCAGCCAAACAGAATCCAGGTGTCTTTAGTTTTCTCAATCCGCTGAGCAAGGAGATATGGGTTTGCGTGATTTTCTCCTACATTGGCGTATCAATCGTACTCTTCATAGTATCTAGGTGAGTGATTAAATGGGTTTTTATACTACAATCCTTATGGAATGTTCTTGTATCCCAGGCCACATCGAATCTGGTCTGAATTTTTCCAAATCCTCATCAGTATCAGTATTTATCTCTTCTCAACTTGAGACTAAAACTGGCCGGAAAGCTTGATTGTATTCAAAACAATTTCTGAATAATTGGAGCTCCTTGAGTTTGTTTTTTGAGAATGATTCAGTCTCTATTATAGGCGGGTTCTATCAATTTAAGCCGGCATCGATGTAGAGCCCAATTCGATCTGTACATCCATCATCTTTCCTCCCCACAGTGATCAATTGGCACACGATGTGAACAAATATCAGTTCCTGCAAAGAAAACTCGAGTGAGTGAGAACTGTCATTTTTCTTCTTGTTTTTGTGCAGGTTTTCACCGTACGAATGGAGAGTTCTCACAATCGGATCGAGTAGAGATTCGAGTCTTGTATCACAAGATGGAAGCTTACAGCACGGTCCACATGGCTCACCTCATGGTCAGCATACAACCATGGTCAATGACTTTACTATCCTGAATAGCTTGTGGTTCTCGCTGGGAGCCATCATGCAGCAAGGCAGTGACATTTCGCCAAGGTAAATCTTGCCCACTTTCAAAAGCTGGTTGATGTGCCCACGCATGGTCGATCAAACCTCCAAAAATTATCGGCTTCAAGTTCTAAGTTGTCTCCGACGATTCCGGGAAGCAACGATACTCATAATGATTTCGAAACGCCCATAAAATGTCGAACCTCGAGGAAAGTTTATATTTTCATGAAACGTGTACCGACCGCGTAATTTACATTATCGTCTAAGTCTCAGAAAAGTAGAGAATTTTTGAAAATGTATAGAGAGGTATAGCGTAACATAACAGGGTATGAATCCACCTTACATGGAATAGTGAGAAAATGTGAGGAATCAACAGTGGGGAGAAAAATAATCAATTTTGCTTCATTTTCTATCACACAGAATCTCACTTATCAAAGGACGATTATTTTGAGATCAAATTTTTCATGTAGTGCCTCCGATAAACCTGCTGGGCTAATAATACATTATTGTACTCAGCGCATCCGCCGATTTCGGGCGAGCACAGAGTAATGATGATTTTTCATCATGAGAATTCTAAAACCGCGTTCAAATGCGGCAGTTTCCGGTTGGAATGATAAAGAATGAGTGGTATCAATGATGGAGGGTGCTTTGAGGAAGGAATGGAACATCAAAGATGTTCATCTTAAAGCAAAATGATCCAAGTGATTTTTTCTCAGGAATGCGATCATTCGCAGCAAATTCAAAATTCCAATAGCTTCCTCCCCCGAGCTATCTCCAATCAATACAGAATGATGGATCGACCATCCGCCCCTCAAAACGACTTCTCTCCATTCCTCTATATACGCTATTCAAATAAGAATAAGAGCGGGATTCCAATTGAAATGCTCCGTATGATCCAACGCGATTCGATTTCCAGGTTCATAAGATTATAGTCTCCGCTCTTGCAGCTGCAGTCTCATTACTCGTGGAAGGAATCCATTACCTGTACTTGACTGCGCATACGCGGCATCAAAAAGCGACGCAAGACAAGTATCGGTATATATTCGCGATGAAGAGCGGGGGTTGCGCGGAATTTAGTATTATGGGCCCGCGCCACCGCGTCTTTGATCGTCCATTTTCACGCTCGAGGGGAAGAGCGATGGCCATCATCCAGCCTCGTACCATCCGCGAGCTCTCGAATTCTTCTCTCTCTCGCTCTCTCTCGCTCTCTCTCTCTCTCTCTCTCTCTCTCTCTCTCTCTCTCTCTCTCTC